>OX596077.1:118052731-118057731 GCA_951394005.1 Protophormia terraenovae | reverse complement strand
TAAGGAATTAAAAGCTTATAGCTATTTAAATATATAAAAAGCTTAAAATGTTTACAAACTTTGCGGAAAATTTCAAAAGATTTGTTTGAGATTTGTTAAAGTTATTAGAGATTAAATTTTTTCCAGAAAATTATTTGTTATTAATATTAATCATACGCCTTCTATTAAAACTTTTAAAACTATTAAAAAATTGGTAATTAAAAATAATTGAAACGCTAATATTTTCAATATCAGTAACAAGGAACCTTACATTAAAAAACACTTCAAAAATAATTCACAAACTAAATAAATTTCAAGAATTAAAAAAATAAATTTACTTAACAAAAATTATTAAAAATATTAATACTCAAATTTTAATTAATAAATGGATTATTTTATAAAGCCTATAATGTCTAGAATATTTTATACAAATTTAAAAAAAATCTAGTCACAACTTTATCTACAGCTACAATTTTAATAAAAATTTTAATGAATTAATATCAATCATACGCTTAGGGGATCTCTTAAGTAAATAGCTTATAACTTTGTTTTAGTTAATTATATTTTAATGAAATTTTATATTTAAATACTTAACAATTTAAAGATTTCTTTCCCATATTTACTTTAATAATTTATTTTCTTGCTAAACTTAATTAAATCAAAATAAAATAAATTAAATTTTCCTTAATAAATATTTAATTTAACCAAAATTAAATCTTTAAAATTTTATATCTTTAATTAACTTTTTGCTAATAAAAATAAAATACAATTAAAATTCTTTTATTTTTTCCTAAAATATTACCTCAATTAATATAAAATTCATATATATTTCCACACTAGTGCTTTTCCATCTTTCAGAAAAAATTAAAGCAAATACTTGTATGATTTTACACTCGAATACCTTTTTTTTTTTTTTTTTTGCAGTTTAAATTCATTTACAACAACAATAACAAAAAACTATTAAATAATTTAATTACACAACGAAGAAAACAAAAAAATATATATAAATATTTCTTTATTTGAAATTAAATTCGATAATTTTTAAAAGAAGCTAAAAAGAAAAATGTTGTTGATTATTATAATCATGCTAATTGCAGTCTAGTTAATTAAGCATGTCATTTAAATGCAAACATTTATTTTAAATGTTTTTGCTGTTGTTGTTGTGTATTGCAAAATTGCAAATTACAATTAAAATTTTGAAAAATACACACAAAAACACTTGCAGTTAGAGCAATAGTCTCTATAAATATAATAGAAGCTACAAAAAAAAAAAAGTTGTAACGACGACTGAATTTCTAAGCAATGAAACATCATTCTCTGCCATTTACACTTGACGCAGTCAATTAATTAATTAATGCATTTGTTGTTGATGTTTTCGGTTTTTTGTTGTTGTTGTAATAAGAGGTCTAAAAAAAAAACACTAATAAAATAAAGGCCAATAGCTAAGGTATTAGCCAAACAAATTAGGGTAATAAAACATTTTAAATTTTAAATAAAAAAATTCTCAGCTCCATTTTTAAAGGTTTAAAAACTTTTTTTAGACTTTATCTCTTTTAGAAATTGAAATCAAAATAGATTTAAATAAATTATTTTTAAATATTTAACATTAAAAACTTTTTGATTTTAGCTTAAAACTC
This sequence comes from Protophormia terraenovae, assembly GCA_951394005.1. Taxonomy (NCBI): domain Eukaryota; kingdom Metazoa; phylum Arthropoda; class Insecta; order Diptera; family Calliphoridae; genus Protophormia; species Protophormia terraenovae. Next base: position 118,056,115 of record OX596077.1, on the reverse strand, counting down.
ATACTAAAATAGTTTTAGCCTTTACAAATTTGTTTAGCAACATTTTTTAAGGTTAGCAACATTTTCAAAATTGTTAATTATTAAACAGAAATTCAAATAAAATGTAATTTAAACTTAGTTTATTGCTAAAATACCAAATAAATTTCTTTATCTTTATTTTTTTATCTTCGCAACATTTTAAAAATTAATTTTTTGTTTGGCAACATTTAAATTTTTTTCTTTATTTTTTAAAAAAAGTTAAATTCAAGTATATCTGAGTCTTATTTAAAGTTTTGAGACATAAAATTGGTTTGGCAACATGTTCCATAGCTCAGCAACATTTTAAAAAATGTTAATTCTTAAAAAAAAAGACTTGGCAACATTTTAATTTGTTTAGCAACATTTTAAAAAGTGTTAATTTTTTAATGAAAAATTAAATTCAAATAAACATAAGATTTTTTTTATTAATTTAAAACTTAAAATTTGCCTGGCAACATTTTTAATATCTTAGCAACATTTTCACAATTATTAATTATTAAACAGAAATTCACATTAAATTAAGTTTTAAGTAAATTTATTGCAAAAGTACAATATAAATATTAAGGAAACCTTTTCTTGGTCTTCGCAACATTTTGAAATTTTTTTTTTTTTGTTTGGCAACAATAAAATTTGTTTAAAGAAAAGATAAATTCAAATAAATCTGAGTCTTATTTAAGGTTTGAAAACTTAAAATTGGCTTGGAAACATAGTCCATAGCTCAGCAACATTTTAAAAAAGTGTTAATTCTATATAAAATAAATTTAAACTACATTTATTGCAAAAAAAAAAAAAAAAATAGCTTAGCAACTTTTTAATTTGTTTGACAACATTTTAAAAAGTGTTTATTTTTTAACGAAAAATTAAATACAAATAAACGTAAGATTTTATTAATTGAAAACCTAAAATTAGCCTGGCAACATTTGTAATATCTTAAACAGAAATTCACATTAAATTAAGTTTTAAGTAAATTTATTGCAAAAGTACAATATAAATATTAAGAAAACCTTTTTTTGGCCTTCGCAACATTTTAAAATTTCATTTTTTGTCTTCGCAACATTTTAAAATTTCATTTTTTGTTTGGCAACATTAAAATTTGTTTAAAGAAAAGTTAAATTCAAATAAATCTGAGTCTTATTTAAGGTTTGAAAACATGTTCCATAGCTCAGCAACTTGTTCCAAAGCTCAGCAACATTTTAAAAGTGTTAATTCTAAAAAATGAAAAAAAAAAAAAAAAAAAAAATTAGCAACTTTTTAATTTGTTTGGCAACATTTTAAAAAGTATTTATATTTTAACGAAAAATTAAATTCAAATAAACATAAGATTTTTTTTATTAATTGAAAAGCTAAAATTAGTCTGGCAACATTTTTAATATCTTAGCAACATTTTCAATATTGTTATTTATTAAATAGAAATTCAAACTAAAGTAAGTTTGAATTCAATTTATTGCAAAAATACTAAACAAATAGCTTAGAAACATTTTTTTGGACTTTGCAACATTTGAACATTTTTTTTTTTTTTTTTTTTTTTTTTTTTGCTTGGTAAAATTTTAAAAATTTTATATTTTTTAACAAAAAATTCAATTCAATTAAATCTAAGGCTTATTTAAAGCTTGAAAACATAAAAATAGCTTAGCAACATATTTGAAAGTTTAGCAACATTTTTAAAATTATAAGTTCGAATACAGAAATTCTATTTAAAATAAATTTAAAATACATTTATGGTAAAAACATAAACATTTTTATATGCTTGGCAACATTTAAAAATTTTTTTATTTTTAAAGAGAAATTCGAACTAAAATGAATATATTAAAATTTAATAAATAATCATAACTGGAAACCATAAAATTAGCTTAGCAAGATTTTAAAAAATTCTTATTTTTTAACGAAAAATTAAATTTAAATTTATTTATTTAATGAATTAATATTAATCATACGCCATGAAGCAAAATGGTGGAAATTATTCGAGCAATATTAAGACTTTTAGAAAATTTATTTTATAATCAGCCTCAAGTAAAAGCTACATCTTATTAAAGCTAAAGATCTCAAGATTCTTCATTTTTAATGCTTTAAACTAAACTTTTATTTTTCAAAAAATTTTGCTATTTTTTTTCTCTTGCCTTTAGTTTTTTACTAAAAAATATTTTATATTAAATTAATGTTTTTGTTTTTTTAGTTTTTGCTTTATTTGACCTAAAGCTAAAACACATTATGTGGTTGGCATGTTGTACACTTTTGTACTTGTACTCATGTAAACATTTTCAATTTAAGAGTAGCAAATCTAAAAATGAAATTGTTGCGAGAAAAAATACATCAACAACACCTGTTTCCCAAAGATGTGTTTCACTTCTATACCCTCAAAAAAAAAAAAAAAAAAAAAAAAATAAAAATAAAAAAACTTTTATTGTGCTAAGCTATTTCATAATATCAAAAAGGAATAAATGACAGGAGCATATAGTAGAGGAGGTTTTTCTTAACCCCCCCTACCAAGCAACTTTTTAAGTGCATTAGTAGATTTGTTAACGAAAAATGAAAGAAACAAATGTTTAACACAAGTGTATAGTAGTAGCATCATAATAAAGGTTAAAGGGAAAGAGAAAAGTTTGTAATGAAATTATATTTTTTAAGTGCGTAACAGAAATATAGTTGAGAGCAATAAAATAGCTTAATGTTTAAATTATTATTTTTTTTTACATTTTCAGTGCGCTACTGCTAATTATTTGCCCTGGTCTGTAGCAAACATCACGTTTATTTCTTTTTTAACTACATTTTATTTTCAACTACTTTTTGGCGTATGAAATTTATAGAGAATTTTTAAAAATTCTCTTAAGAAAAACGTTATGGTTGTTAAAATTATCTTTAAATAATATTAAGCAAAAAAAATTTAAGAAAAAAAGCAAAATTACTAAAATGGCAAACCAAGACATTTAAAATATTTAAGAAATTTATAAAAAAATAGTGTAGGAAAATCCCTTATATTTTCGATGACTAATCGATCATAAGATTTTCTTTTTAGTCAAATAAAAAAATAGAAAATTAATATATTTTCCTCTAGTTATTTTCTTTAAATTTAAAAATATTTTTTCTTGTTTTCATTGCTTTTCTAATGGTGTGTTAAAAGCAAACAAAAGAATTATATTTTTAATTCATTTGCTGCTGCCATCACTTGCAGGTGTCAAATGATAGAAAAACGTAGTATTTTTAAAACAAAAACTAAACAACTGATATACAAATAAAAAGTATAAAAATGCATTTGACAGAGTTATTTTAAAATTAAAATGCTATGAGCAAAAAAAGAACAACAACATAAATATTAATTAATTTATATGAAAAATATATTTTTTTGACTGAAATAGAAAATTAAAAAAA
>OX596077.1:118045231-118050231 GCA_951394005.1 Protophormia terraenovae | reverse complement strand
TAATTAATTAATTAAAGATAATTATGTTTCAGGACATACCTGAAATCAAACTTGATGAGATTAGTTTAGAGAGGAAAAGAGAAGAGGGGTATTCATTGGGAAAAACTTATAAAAAATTTAAACAAAGTTTAGGTATCTTATATTTTGTTAAGCAAATTTTTTATAAGAACAGACGGATGGACGGACATAATTGGTTTTTTATAAAATTTCATTAGGACCAAAAAGAAAGTATATTTAATTTTGTAATATGTGTCTCAGATCGCAAACATTTTATTTTATATTATTATGATAATAATACTAGTTTAATAATGTCTGTCCTTCTGTCTGCCTGACAAATTTAAACTTAAAAAAGTTGAATTTTTACATGGATAGACAGACGGACGGACATAATTTGATCATTATAAAGTTTTCTAATGACCGAGAAAAATATATGCTTTATTGACTATTATGTGCTGCATACGTTCCACACATTGTTTTGTATTTTGTATCTATATAATGGTCTTATTATGTTCGTCAGATAATTCCAGCAATGTCTATTAATCTTTAGATATGGTAAAATAAGTAATTTCCCAGCAGTCTATGGTGGCTGTTGCATACAAGTTACCTAACTGACTACATTAGAATATCACTTTATAAGCTACGTAACCAGTTACACAAGTCGAAGGACCAAAAAAAAAAATTTTTTTTTTTTTTTAATTTTAATAAATTTTGTTCGTTAAAGTTCGAAGGACCAAAAATTAAACTTAATTGTTTTTTTTTTTTTAACTCATTAAAATTGTCATTAAGTTATATGTAATTTTCTATTTCGCTTTATATATGTAATTACTCAAGTAACCATTAGTTTGAAAAACTCATTTAAACAAATTTTCTTTTTTCTAAAGGGGTGATTATTTTCTTTTTAATTATTATTACTTTTAATTTGTTCTTTAAATTTCTATAATGTTTTGTTAAAAACTTTATTTAAATCAAGACACAAATTATTAAATTTTTGAGATTTTAAAAACAATTATATATAATTAATATCAATCATACGTTCAGCTGACCCTTAAATAATCCTAAAGAAAAATGTTTATAACATTTCAACTGTTAAAGTTAATTTAATAAAATAAATAAAATCGGTTATAAATAAGGGAAACTGTAGGGACGTTATTTAAGAAAATTTTAATAATTTTTTTTTTTTTTTTTTTAAATTACGCACAATTCAGAGTGATAATTTTTTAATATAAAAACTAAACTTTTGTTTCCAAATTTAGCAGCTTGAATAAAGGATTATAGGAGATAATAAAATATAATATGCTCTTCTTGTGAATTCCAGGAATCAATTATTTTAATAATTTTTTTCGATATTAGCAACTCGAAGAACCATCAAATCAATTTTCTTTAACTAAAATTTATTATTCTCATAAGTGGAAAAACTTGACAACCAATATAATTTATTGTTGACATATTTTGAATTTTTCACTTTCATTCAGTTTAATTTATTGACATATTTTGAATTTCTTACAATACACTTTACTTGATATATATTTTTTTTTTCATATTTCTATTACAATTTGAAACACTTGACCTAAATGATGATAGAAAGGTGTTAAGTAGTACCTTATATTTCATAATCTTTTTTTCTTACTTTTTTATTTAATTTTCTAAAAAGTTGTATATGAAAAAAGTTAAAAAGACATAAAGGAATTATTTTTTTTTTTTTTTTTTTGTTCAAGTGTTTACAAGAATATGATGTCACTGAAAATGTTACTTATAAAACTTGTAATAAAAGTTATTCAATAGCTCATATGTATTCCTTGTAACTCTTTTAGATCATTTACATGACTTGTCATGTTTTACATATATACATATGTGTATTACTTTTATTTGTAACAGTTTTTTTCTTCTTTTTTTGAACAAGTAATATTTACAAGGCAAATTTTGAGAAAATAAAAATAAAAAAAAAGTGGAGAAAACAAAATAAATTCAATTCATCTTGTGGTTCGCTGGCAGGCTTTATCCTTAAGTGACAAATGATGTGTGTTGAACACAACCGTATTTATTTTTATCTTTTCCTCATAAACTTTCTTCTCACACCTTGGAGAGGGTACGTAAGAGGGCTTAAGTATTTTTCTTGAATATTATATACCTATATACATATATCACTTAGGACTAAGTAGTCTTAATGCAAAAATATTTGAAGGGCTGTTTTTTTTTTATTATTTTTAGGGATTTTTTTCTTAAATTATATTTTCAAGGTCTAATATGGTATGGATTTTCTATAAAATATGTATTTAGAAGAAGATGGAAATTAGTAACAAGCAACATCTCAAAATTAACTACCGTCTGCATTACCACAGGATAGCTAAGTATGTAGTGATAATAAAACAAAAATCTGTTTAGTTCATAAAAATTATGTTAATAAAAATTTTACTTTAATTTTTCTACTTCTTTTCACAAAATTTTTCCCTTTTTTTACGCATTGCTACATCGAAAAGAATGCTTTACATTGTTACTAAAATGTGTCACCATTTTAATAGTATTTTTGTGTAGTGTTTCTTTTTATTTTTTTATGCACTTTCAGTTACAAAAAATTAAAATAAATAAATAATTCACATAAAAATTTTGAAAGGTTATAAAATCTACAGTGAGACCACAAATAATAGAAACAAAAATTATTATAAAAGAAAAGTAGAAAACATGCTTGTACATGTATGCATGTACTATTTCTCTTATATATTCTTCGAGATATATTCATTTAAAATTTCAAGAATCTAAACTTTGCATGATGTTGGTTGAGTCTTTTCCATATTTCTCCCAACATTTTCAACCGATTTTACAATTTTTTTAAATAACAAAAATATCTATCGAATAAAGAAAATTTGAAATCGATATCTTAATTGATTTGAAAAATAAACGATTTTGAATTGGCAAATTTGCAAAAATTAATAAACTGACGGACGGAAGGACAGACATTAGAATTATTTAAAAATTCTTTAAATTCCAAAAATATTATTTTTTTACGTCTTGATTGATATCATTATACCCTACACCACCATAGGTGGTTCGGGTATTATGCGTTTGTGCTAATGTTTGTAACGCATAGAAAGAGTTATCAAACATCCACCTTTAAGTATACCAATCGACTCAGAATCACTTTTTAAATCGATCTAACGATGTATGTCCATCTGTCTGGCTGGCTGTCCATTAGAGTGCTCCAAAAAAACGAAGTTTCGAATTTTGACCGTCCCCCTAAAATTATTCTATGGGTTATAAAAATACGTCGTGCAAAAAATTAGGACAATAGGACTACGTTAACTGGTGCCGCAACGGCTCTGAAGTTTGAAGATGCATTTACAAGGGGAAAATATGAATTTTTTTTCAATTTTCACAAAGATTTTGTCATTAAATAGTTAGTTTTAAATTTTATTGTAAAGGGATCGTAATGTACACAGAATTAGTGTTACAAAAAGATATAAAACACAAAAATTGGTTGAAAAATGTAAAAGTTATTGAAAATTCCCCAGACCATTAACGTGACTCAGAGCACTTGAATTCGAAATGGGACAAAAAAATAAATATATTTTTGAAAATATTCGAATAAAACAATTGTATTACTTAAAATACACCTGTAGTTACTTGAATATGAGTTTTTGTCCTTATAGAATAACGTAAACCTGTTCTCAGCTATGGTCCAAAAATGTTGATACTTTTAACGGTCGTTTCAAAACTCAAATTTCAGTTTTTTTGATACTTTGTTAAACAAATTTCAATATTTTTGAGAGATCTCATAGGGATTTATGGACAACAGATTACGGAATAAAACAGTAAAAAAAATTAGGTCAATACCTCTTATAGTTTGCCTGTACCTGCATTTTGAATTCAGCGGATTTCGAGAAAACCACATTTTTATGTAATATTTTGGCAAATCAGCCATTTTATTAAATTGTTGTGTATTTTAAATGGATTTTTTTTTTTAAATTTTATAATTCACATAATTCTAAACATAAATCAAGAGTTTTATACAATTTGGACGACATTAACCCATAAACTTTAAAGGTCAAAAGTCAAATTTTGTAATATTTGCAATTTTTGATGGAAACTAGTCGAAAGTTTATCTACTTTTCGGTAGATTATCATAAAACTTAAGAAATTTGTTTATTAACAGCCGATATTTACAATTATAGTGAAAAAAAAAATGAAATTAACCCTTAAACGGCCTTGGGGTCAAAATGACCCCGATGTTTTAAAAACATGCCAATTTGAATATATTTCAATAAAACCCGTTTACAATCCCATTAATGCATCAAATTGATAAATAAATTGATAAAATTAGGCATTAACCCTTTTTGAATATGGTGTCTCATTAATTCAGCAAATTGATAAAAAAAAATTGGGTATTAACCCTTTTTGAAAGGTTCAGCAAATTGAAAATTTAAAGGTTTAATACCCAAATTTTTTTTATCAATTTGCTGAACCTTTCAAAAAGGGCTAATACCCAATTTTTTTTTTTTTATCAATTTGCTGAATTAATGTCATATGCTCGGGCTTGACCGAATATATATTTTTTCTCGTTTTTTTTCCTGAATTAAGTGCCATTTTCGACCCATTTAACCCAAATGTGTAGACAGACGTACGGTCATTACCATTCTGCCAAAAAACATCTTATAATTGTAAAAATGCCTAATAAATAGAAAAATTAAACGTGATCATTAAAGTGTTGAAATCACCTTACCCTGAATTATGCATAATTTTCGAACCACTTTTTACCATTCTGCCAAAAAAAAAAAAAAATCTTTAAATTTAAAACTGATTTTATTTTACCTAATAATAAATAAAAAAAATATAAAACGTAATCATTAAAATATTGATAACACCTTTCTCAGAATTAATCGCCATTTTCAACCCCTTTTACCCCAACGTGCAAGGGTTAAAAAAAAAAAAAATCAAAAGTGCGTTTTGCCCTCAGTTATTATTGAACCGATTTATTTCATTTTTTCTGCATAAAAATTCATAAAAAA
>OX596077.1:117817731-118037731 GCA_951394005.1 Protophormia terraenovae | reverse complement strand
CCACCCTTCTCTGAATTATGCATAATTTTCAACCCATTTAACTCTAATGTATAGACGGACGGACAGACATTTCCGTTCTGCTAAAAAAAAAAATCTTAAAATTCTAAAACTGATTTTTTTTAACTAATAATAAATAAAAAAAATAAACGTGATTATTAAAATATTGATATCACCTTTCCCTGAATTAAGCGCCATTTTCGATCCCTTTTTACCCCAACGTGGAACGTAAAACGAAAAACGCTTAAACGTTAAAACAAAATTTGGCACAAATATTTATCTTATAAGTATAAGTTTTGTTTGGTATTTTTCTGCTGATATCTCTTAAACAAAAGCATGTGCGACAACGAAATTTTGTTAACTTTATAAACTTGGATTTTTTATTTATTATTTTTTTTTTTTTTTCAAACTTTTGGTCTCTATTAATTTTCTATCAATGAGATTTTAAAAATTTTATAATTTTTGAGATCTGTGGTCTTGTATTAGTTATATAAAATACAAATTTCCTTTCAATAACCACTCCTTACCCCTCATTTTTCCATGGTTTTATGAGGGTTAATTGAGGCTATGTGTGACAAGTTAGAGACTTGACTAGTATTACATTTTTGTAGCCCCCTGTCTTGGCTATAGAACATGAGTAATTAATTTCCTCTACCTATTACCGGGAAAATTTAATAACCTAAAATCCCCTCAGGGAAGCATATTTTTATTGATCCTCAATGGGTTAAAAATGTGATGTGATGGAAAAAACCCAAAATGTTCCTTGTGATTGGTACTAAAGAGTGAGATCGAAAAAATCTTAACACACATTTTGCCCTCATAACTTTTTTCGGAATCAATATTCAAAATTTTTTTTGATCTAGTTATCACGGAAAAATATTTCAGTTACTATTTTTAATAACAACTATGTTAATTTGTCCTTATTTTCATCAAAATAAGTGACGAAAAAGATTTACGTCCTACAAGTTATTAAAAAAATTCAAAAAATCCAAATAGGTCTTACAAATAATTGGCCACATAATTAAATGTCGTCTGTAAAACCGTTTCTAATGTTATTAAACAGTATCAGGAGAATTTGACTATTGATAGGAAACCTGTTACGGGAAGAAAAAAACGACCACATGATATTGGGAAGGCCAGAAAATTGAAGGCATATTGAAAGGAACTCCAAACACATCTGGTAGAAAAGTAGCCCAGTTAAATCAGTGCTTCGACTATTTGGTACAAAAATTTAATGCTAATGCAGAGTTGATAACATATAAAGTCCAAAAAGTACCAAACAGGAATGCTGCAAAAAATTTAGAAGCCCAGAATAGAACACGGAAATTAAAAACATACATTCAGATCTATAAATACCAAAATATGCATAAAGGAATATTTGCAAAAAAGGCTTCTTCATTTCGTAAGAGAGCACAACGTGTCCACATATTTTTGGACCCATTTGGTATCATGTAACTACGGTAAGAAAGCTCTGGAGTGGCACCAAAACAATAACATAGTTTTTGTACCAAGAGAGGTAAATTTTCAAAATTGTCCATAGCTTAGACCAGTAGAGATATTGAGATCTTGTGAAAAGTGTATTGAACAGCACAAAAAAAGTGTTCCAACATACCGAAGATTTTAATAGAAGATGTGTGCATACTGTTCCAAAAAAGTGACTGAATCAATTATTAAATCTCTAACGGAAGGGTTACCAAAAATGGTGTACAAATTCATAAATAGTGGTTAGAACTATAAAAGTTATATTTTTCTGTGATCTGTACTAAATTATCAATAAAATAAAAAAAAGAATGAAAACTGTAAGATCAACCATTTCCAAGTTATTGAATATTATATATGTTAGGATTTTTTCGAATGCACTCCTTATATCTACCATATATGATGACTATACCTATCATAATATGATTTTCAAGATATTTCCTTAGTGTTGACCTGAGTTATTAGTGTCTCTTCACTCATACGTATTCCATTAATATATATTTTGTAAGATATTTAAATTGCCTATTGCGTCAAAATTATTTTCAGTGTAGGTGTTTGTTTTTATTAGGTGTAAAAATTGTATTTATTGTGATAATTGTATATAATTTTTTTTTTTTTTTTCGTAGTTTCCTCATATTTTTCTTTTCTATTTTTGTGTGTGTGCTTTTCAAAATTTTGATTATATTTTCGAGCAATTTTTCTTCTTGCGTTTAAGCAAATTATAATTTATTTAATTGTTATTAGCCATTGAAAATGTTTCTTTTAATTACAAATAAACATTATCAGCTATAAACAAATAAATAGTTGAAATTTTTTTCACACTTGTAAAATAATTGTTTGCATAGTTTAATGAGTAAATAAAAAATATTTTTCTAGTGATGAGAAAAAAGACATAAAAAATTATTAAAAATATAGAAAAAGAAGCTTTTTTTTTAAGAAAAAAAAAAGGATTGTTAAGCTTAATAAAATAATTTAGAGATGAAAAAAATAAGTTGGAATTAATTAAAATATAATTTTTGTCTTAAATTTAATTCTTTTTTCTTTCAAGTTTAAGACATTCTTAAAATATTGTCTAAACCCTAGAATACTTTTGCATTTACAGTGTTGGAAAAATATTAGGTACACTCTAATTTTTCAATATATTCTTACTTTTTTATTTACTATTCCATAAATATTAAAAAGAATATACATAAAATTAAATAACTTCAAATATTTTAACTTATAAAGTAAAAGTAATTAACTAGTTCTGCCAAAAAATATATTTTTTTTTTAAAAAGGCCTGGAAAAAATTTTTTTTTTAACATTACCATAATTTTCAAATACTTTTTCAATACTTGGTTGAAGATCCTTTCATTTTTATAACATCCTGACAAAGGCGATTCATAGATCCCACAAGATTCGCACATACCTGGCGGAATTGAGTACCAGGTTTCTTGAATTTTTTCTCACAATTCTTGTTTAAATTTAAAGCTACCAATTTTATTTTTGAGGACTCCCCAGAGATGCTTAATGGGGTTTAAGTCCGGTGATTGGGACGGCCACTACATTACAGGCACTTCATTTTGCTGAAACCATGTTTTGACACTTCTAGCGGATCATTATCCTTCATGAACTCCCATTTTAGTGACATTTCATCCTCAGCAAATGGAAGCATTTTATTCTGGAGAATGTCTATATAGTCAGCAGCATTCATTTTTCCCTGAATCCAAACTATTTGACCAACTCCAGAGGCCGAAAAACATGCCCATAGCATTATAGAACCACCACCGTGTTTGACGTTTTTTTTTTTTTTTTTTTTTTTTTTTTTTTTTTTTTTTTTGGTATATTTTGGATCAAATTCAGCTTTTGCGGGACGACGTACAAATGATTTTCCGTCAGATCCAAATAAATTTCCTTTTTTTTTTTTTTTGTTGTTTCAGTTTTTACGGCACAGGTGTCGCCTGGCAAATTCCAACCTTTTTTGTATGTTTTTCTTGCTCAACAGTGGTACTTTTTCAGACTGCGTCCCATTAATCCGACTTCCTACAGCCTATTTCTTATTGTTCGCCTTGTCACTGAAGCACACAATTAATTTTTAAGGCTACTTGATGACTTAAAGGGGTTATTTTTGGAAACTAGAACTAAACGTTGGTCAAAACGCGCCGACGTTTTAGGCTTTCTACCTCTAGTTTTATGACTTTTTTCGAATGAATGGCATTGAATACTTTAGTTTTGGAACACTTCATTATCTGTGCAATTTTTCTAATTGATAACCCGCCCGAATTTAATTTAAGAATAACATTTTTTTCAGATTCAGTACAGTGAACACCACGACCCATTTTCGAATTTATTTACCGAAGACATAAATCATAAACACGAAACCAATATGATTAAATTAATCATATAAACTTTGCTTTACAGATTTTTAATATGTTTATGTTAAAAATAATAATTTTTATTGACTAATGGCAATTTTTTGTAGTGCGTCCCTATTATTTTTTCTAATTGAAATTACAACTTTACTGATTTTTTTTTTTTTGCAAATAAATATAAAATAAAAGCGCAAAAGAGAAAAAGTTAACAAATAATGAAATTCCGTTATTTTAGGAACAGATAAATAGCGGTACCCCCCAAAAAAAGGATTAATATAAAGAAACTGCTTGCATCTGTTTGCGAAAGTAAGGGTCGTCCCTATTATTTTTTCCAACACTGTATATATAAAAAACCATCTTATGAAAAGTTCTTTGAAATTTGGTCGCAAAAAATCTTTGGACGTCTGAGTTGTAAGGTTTTAAAGAACGTTGGTATACGTAAAATTTACGTACATTAGTATTGCAGGGTTTTAAATCATAATTATTATTATTATTATATGAATTTAGTCTGACCTTAATTTTATTTTATGCAAACCTTATATTTAAATCATTTTAAATTCTATAGAGTTAATTTATATAATTTTGTTTTGCATTAAATTTATTATAATTAATTATGATTGACATTAAAACCTTTAATTTATATATGTAGTTTATCAGTTATTGATGATGGCAAGTTTGTAAATAATATTTCCCTATTTTTTGTTTAATTCTATTAAATATTTTTACATATAAAAACCTGTCAATTTCCATTTAAATCTCACACCCATTTCGACAGGAAAACAAAATTTATGCAAAATCATTGTTATAGTTTTTTTTTTTTTTTTTTCACAGCGAATTTTATTCAACATTTTGACAACTACATAATGACTTTTTGAGGTTATGGTTGTTATTTTTTGTATACAAAAAAACAAAAAAAAAATCATTTGATTTTTTGTTCAAGTCAAAGTTGTAAATTTTACCATATTTTGCAATTAATCATGTTTGTGGTGCAATTTAACTTTTTTTCCCCGTTATTGTTTGCAACTTTGTTGTATTAATAAAAACAAAAACAAGAAATTTATTAATATAGAAATATTGTTTTGTGGTATACAAAATACAATAAATTCTATGATAGTAACATTTTTATTTTAGTTGAGTACTTTTTTTGCAATACAAATCTCTAAGGGAAATTGTTAATTTCCTAAAGTTAACACTTTTTTTTTTTTTCTTTGTTTAAGTTAAATATCAAAAGTAACGGTGTTAACTGTCACTAACACTTGACTATTATGCAGGAGTCAATATACCACATGTTTTGTATATATATTTTTTTTAATATTTTACGGAAAATTTAGTTTTTTTAATGAAATAAAATATAAAAATTAAAAAAAAGGCTGTATGTTGAAATGTCTTTTATGAAGGCCCCTGATAACTTAGTTACATTATATATACCTCAAAATATTGGCAATACTTTCGAAAATTTTGCTATTGAAAATCATTAAAAACAATTCATAAAAAGTAAAAATATTGTCTTTTGAAAACCCTAAAAAAGTACTCTTTCAATTTCAATTATTCTCCTATATTGTTTTAACAAAATGTTCTTTATATTTTCTTTTTTTATTAAATATTATGTTTCTTTATATTTATATGAACTAAAGTTTTCTTCAAACAAAATACAAATTTTGGTATTTATTTTAAGAAAAAAATCATAAAATTTTCAAATGTGTGTGGCGCCTTCAAATACATTTTTTTTTCTCTTAAAATTTATGTTTTTTTATTGTCTTATTTATCTCAATGAGTTTTAGTTTGCAAATAAAAAAAATAATAAAAATAATATTTAATATACCTCTAGTTTCTTTTAGGCAACAATTTTTATTTTTATTACTTGTACTTGAGGCATATGTAAAATATTTTAAAATTACATAAAAAAAAAAAAACTTTAAATTACAAATAAAAATATATATTTTTCTTGTTATTGATAGTAATAGAAATAGAAAAAAGTAAATCATTATTTGACTTGATATTGAACAAGAAAAACATCTGTGGTTTAAGGAAAATAAATCATTAAAATGGTCATCTAAAAAAAGAAATAGGTTTAAATAAATTAAAAAAAAAAAAAAAGTTTTAGATAAAATGTAGAAGAAAAAAAAAAAAAAAAATTAAAATACATAATTTAAAGCTATAAAATACAAACTTATGCAATTTTTTAATAAAATATTTCATGAAAATATGTTTTAGAAATTAAAAAAAAAAAATTAAAAAAAGATTCGGCTGTGCATATCTCCGCCATTTATGAACCGATCTTGCTGAATTTCAATAGCAAAATTCTCGAAAGGATTTCCGATTGTTTGATATATATATTGTATATGGCAGTTATCGGTGGGCTTCATAAATGCCATTTCAACCGACACACGGAAAATATCAACTTTACACCTGTGGTGAAGGGTATACAAAAAAAATAATAAGAGTCAAGAGGAAAAGTCTTTCGAGTAGTTATACTAGTCTCATGTAAATTTCTACCTACGATCAGTGAGCTCATGCAGTCAGGTCTACGAGAACTGTTTCTTTGGGCCGACAGTAAGGGATTAGGGGTAAATTCAGAGAAAACTGAGTTGGTTTTGTTTACCAGGAGATATAAGGTCGAGTCTGTTAGCTTACAGTGTCGAGTGAAGCCAAATACCTGGGTGTATAACTTGGAAGTATACTGTCTTGGAGGAGGAATACTCAGGAGAGAGTCAAGAGGGAACTTAATGCCTATTACACCTGCAGGAACTCTATAGGTCGGTTGTAAGATGGTTGTTCAGTCTGGTGGAAGGTATTGAGTAAAGGAACTTATAGGAACCTTCCTCTCTGTCATGAAAAGTACACCTCAGTACACCTGGTACTGGACATCATTTTCCACCTTCTTCCTATTGAGGAGTTTGTGAGAAGTATGTCTGTTCGTCGTATCCTATTTAGATTGAAGAAATTAGATTATTAAAAAATTTTAGGGTGGGGCTTGCTAACATACTCGATGAGGTTCAATTCAATGGTCGGGCACTATCTTTAAGCGAGCCTACGGATTATATCAGGACTATAATTGACTTCGGGGCTACTTCCGCTATTGAAATACCTATCAGGGACCTCTGTGTTGTAGCAGAAAAGCTCCTTGGAGGTTGTGCTGTCTTCACAGAAGGCTCAAAGATGGAAGTAGGCACGGGAGATGGAATTTGATATCAGTTCCTTTATGGGAACTGATATCAAACGATCCTATAAATTGTCTGACAGTTGTAGCGTTTTTCAGAGGAAATTATTGAACGGAACTCTAGGATTACTATCTATGCTGATAGTCACGAAGCAGTATTGGCACTGACGAGTACTACTTTAGGTCCAGAATGGTATATAAATGCAAGAAGGTATTGAGAAGGCTAATAGATGTCTACATGATAAGACTCTGTTGAGTTCCAGGACACTGCGACATTTTCGGCAATAAAATAGCCAATAAGCTGGTTTGTAGTGGCTCGGAATTGTATAGGTCTTTCGTGGAGACATCTCTGAGGATTCCCTGGACAACACGAATCGTGCCTGAAGGGATAGAACGGACTGCAGGGTATCTAGAGCATTATGGCCTAGTATTAAACTAGCAGATTCGAAACACTTTTTGGGTGAGTCGTAGTAGTCTGAGAATCATGGTGGGAATGATTACTGGTCATTTTTCAAAAGGGAACAAGTTGAGTAAATGGTACATTGGCAAGTCAAACTTTTGCAGGACGTATGATGATGTAGAGGAGCTACAGACAGTGGAAAACATACTCTATAATTGTGTAGGACTTCAGCGCGGAAGGCTGAAGTGGTTTGGTAGCCACACACTGCATGAACTAGATGAGGTTACAGGCAAAGAGCTTATTAATCTCATAGGGTTTGTAATGGGAATAAGAGAGCTTAGGGGCAATCATAACTGATTGTTAGGGTTTAGGTTCCACTTTGCTTTATTTTTCTTCTATTCTGTTTTTCTTTCTCTAATTTTAAAGGGATAACAATGTCCCGTTTGGTCTCTAGGTAGGGGCGTGAATACGCCACCCTTTTCAACCTAACCTAAAGATCTTTCGAACCGTTAAATTTATTATTTTCTTTTATCTTAATGACATTCCTTAAAAAAAAAAATTTAAAATAAATAACATCTAATCTTTAATGGTCCTTCGAACTATTAAAGAACCCAGCAGCTTATTTAGTGGCAATTAACCCGCATTTAGACAGTAAGATTCCTTGGTTTATAATCATCTACCATTCTCCATCGGTCACCAATGAGCTTATTGGCAATTGCCTCTTTACTGACTCTATGGTAAGCGGGAAGAAGACGAAAAGAAGATATCAAAAATGTTTAACTGACTCATTGTAACCAGTAAAGTGGGTGTGTGTGCGCACAAAAGTTACACTTTGTAGCCGTTGAGGTAATTGTGTATGTAAAAAAGAGCCACCTCGTGGAAGTGTCTAATGTCACTTTATTCACTCGTCGGTAGTCGTGGAGGTAATTGTCTGTGCAAAAAAGTGGCACAATGTAGTCGTTAAGGTGGCAATAGACTTCCTTTCAGCCCATGTTAAAGTGACTAGTCACGTAGCTAATAAAGTGACTAATAGTAACCTAATTTAGTCGGTTAGGTAATTTTGTATGCAACAGCCACCATAGACTACTGGGAAATTACTTATTTTACAAAATCTAAAGATTATTGTACCAAAATTTTAGTTAATATGGACATTGCTGGAATTATCAGACTGGCATAATAAGACCGTTATGTAGATACAAAACATAAAACAATGTGTGGAACGTATATAGCACATAATAGTCATTAAATAATATATTTTATCTCGTTCGTTATTAAACCTTATAATGATCAAATTATGTCCGTCCGTCTGTCTGTCATTGTGAAAATTTAAAATTTTTTAAGTTTGATTTTATCAGGCATACAGAAGGACGGACATTATTAAATCACTATATGTTATCATAATAATATAAAATAAAATGTTCGCGATCTGGGACACATATTACCAAATTAAACATACTTTTTTTTTTTGGTCATAATGAAACTATGACAAGCAAATTATGTCCGTCCATCCGTCTGTTCTTTTTAAAAAAATTACTTAACAAAATGTAAGATACCTAAACATCGTTTTAAATTCTTTACAAGTTTTTCCCAATAAATATCCCCCTTCTCTTTTCCTCTCTAAATTAATCTCATCAAGTTTGATTTCAAGTATGTCCTGGCACATACTTATCTTTATTATTATTATTTATTTTTTTTTTTTTTGTTTAATTTTTTTTATTTACTTCTTTATTTATTTATTTGTTACAAAATTGCTTTCCTTTGAATCTCAATTAAGTTTTAATTGTTTTATTTTCTGCATTTATTACTTAATTAAATATTTTCCTATTCATGGCAGCAAATTAATGTTTGTTTCAATCTTTAAAAACAGTAAATTAAACATTTGTAAAGCCATATAACATTTGTCATGTAATCATCCATCATTGTCCCACAAACAGAATTTAAAATATTCTAAAGTTATATTCATACTTTACCCAGGGCCTATAAAGAAATTTTTACAACTCAATAGACAGCTACACTATGTTGTTAACTCGAAAGAGGAGAGAAACCAAGAAGCAACCCAATCAAATTTTTAACACAAGTAATAAAAAACTTTTCTACTTTCCTAACAAATATTTCAGAGAAGTAAAAAATTAAAAGGAATACTATTATTTAATAATAAGAGAGACATCATTGTTAGTTAAAAAAAATCCCAACAGTTTTTGGGAAGTGTAAGACAGATGCCTGAGCTAATGTCTGATTATTTGGTTGGTTAGAAATGAATTGTTCCAAAATTATATTTAGGAAAACAAGAAGGTAAATACGGTATTTAAATTTTTACTAAAAATGCTATTGCCTTGGTTTTACTAGCTACTATATTGTCTCTTTGTAATCTATGGAGTGGAACATTACTAATAAATTCTGTAGTTCAAAGCGCAAAGTACCCAAAACTGTAGGGCTTTTGCAAATATAATTTATCCACATTCCTAAGTAAAAGAATTTATTGAAACTTAGAATACCCTTTAACATTAGTTTCTTATTAAACCCCTTTGATGTCCATATAAACCCCTCCCCTTCCCCCTATCACTCTCTCTATATCTATCTCTTTCTGCCTATCGTTTAGAATTACAAGTAAAATTTTGATTTTCCACTCGTATGCAAACTTAATTTAATGTAAGTTTTTTTTTTTTTAGTTTATATTTTCCTTATTTTATTTTTTCTCTCTCTTTAACCAAAAAGTGACAGTTACTGGTCTCGTCCTACTAACTGCACACACACACTCACAACTTTAAAAACTTTTCTAAAAACATTAATTTTTGTTTTAAAACACAAAACATATGCATGAAGAAGAAAAAGTTTTTCACCAGCAAATAAAATCGTAAACTTTAAATGGCAGCAAACATTTTTTAACTTAATTTAGTTCCAAAAAATAATAAAAGGAGACATTTTAAATATGTTTGCCTAACATATGTTTAAATGTAGATAAAAATGTAAAATAAAATGAAAAAGTTAAAAATAAGGCTAAGAGTTCTTATAAGACTAAAGGAGATTTTAAATATTTAAAGCAAACTAAGCATAACGATTTCTTAATTAAAACAAAGACAAGCAAAAGTTATTTTATCTACAAATTAAAAGGGGTTAGATTGGGCGAAGGACAAATCTAAAAACTTCATTCTATATTCAAAATTTTAACAAATATGGACTTTGTTAACAAAATACTCTTGTGGAAATAACAGATGGACAGCTGGACGGACATAATTAGATCTTTATATGGTTACAAACTTGCATAGAACAGAGTGTGTAGCGTTTGATACACATTATAGTAAATTAAGTATAGTTTTTCTTAGTCATTATGATGCTTTATAATGATATAATTATGTCCGTCCATCTGTCTGTCCTTTAAAAAAATATATTTATTTTTTTTTTATTGTGGAAATATCGGATAGACAGATGGACGGACATAGATCTTTATATGGTTAGAAAATTACATAAACTAAGGTGGTGTGTAGCGTCTGATACACATAATAGTAAATTATGTATAGTTTTTCTTAGTCATTCATCATCATTTATAATGATATAATTATGTCCGTCCATCTGTCTGTCCTTTAAAAACATAACTTTTTTTAAATTTTGAATTATCAGACAGACAGAAGGTCGGACAATATTAAACCACTATATATTATTATAATAATATAAAATAAAGTGTTAGCAATCTTGGACACATATTACCAAGTAAAATATACTTTTTTCTTGGTCATAATACAATTTTATATCAAACTAATTATGTCCGTCCATCCGTCTGTCTTTGTAAAAATTTAACTTATTTGTGGTTTATTAAAATATGAGATAGCAAGACCTGGTTTTAAATTCTTTATAATTTTATATAAATATTTTTCAACCCCTCCCCCATGTTCTGCTCTTGAAACTAATCTCATCAAGTTTGATTTCAAGTATGTTCTGACATATACTTATCCAATAAAAATAAAAAATATAAAAAGAAAAAAATCATAGCAAAAAACGAGAGAAAAAGATATAGTCGGTCAAGCCCGACCATATGATACCCTACACCATTGTGTACATTATAATTCGGGGAGAGGTTTTTTATTAGACTTGGAGTCAAATGTGGACCGATACTCATAAGTATAAAATAAAACATACAAATACAGAACATTATGTTGATGCTGACATTTATATGAATTTATTCACTTTTGGGTGATTCCTGAAAGAGGGCCTTATATGGGAGCTATAGTAAATTATGGACCGATCTTTGTAAAATTTGGCACTATCATTTATGTGCATATAAAACTTATTTGTGTCGAATATTAACTTGATACTAACATTTGAATGGGATTTATGAACTTTAGAGTGATTTTCGGAAGATGGGTTTATATGGGAGCTATGGTTAATTATGGGCCGATCTTTTTAAAAGTCGGCACATTTATTTAAACTTATATGAAACTTATATGTGCCAAATTTCATTAAAATATTGCTATATTTAAGGGATTTATGATCGCTAAACCCTTTTCCGGGAGGACATTTGTATGGGGGCTAGGTGAAATAATGGACCGATCATAACCAATTTCAATAGGCTTCGTCCCTGGACTAAAAGAAACCTGTGTATCAAATTTCATTAATTTTGGTTCAAAATTGCGACCTGTAGTTTGATTACAAGGTTTACATGGACGGACAGACGGACGGACGGACATCGTTAAATCGACTCAGAAAGTGATTCTAAGCCGATTGGTATAAATTAAGGTGGGTCTTAGACCAATATTTTTCGGTGTTACAAACATCAGCACAAACGCATAATACCTTCCCCACCTATGGTGGTGTAGGGTATAAAAATTTAAAACAAACATATTGTTAAAATAATGTTGATGTTACACTTTAATGTTCTCAAATCCAAAAGACACTTAAAATCGAAATGTGAAAAATGAAAGAAAATAACATTAAAAAAATAAAATAAAATTTAAAGTGGAATTCTAACAACATTTATTGACATAAGCTATAGTTTTCCCTCACAAAAAAAATGAAAAAATAAACTTTAAATAAGCATCTGTTTGCTCAGCTGTTAATGTCACTTTTGCTCTTTATCATAAAAAAGGAAACAATTTAATAGTTTAAAAAATAAAAATAATTCAAATATAGTAATTTTGTCAGGATATATTAAGGATATAAATGGATCTTCATTAAATAAAATATATTTAATGAAATTCTTTTTTAATATTATTAAATTAATTCTTTATAATAATGAATTAAAAATTTAATGCTTTAAATTTATTTTCCTTTTTTTAACTTAACAGTTCCCCTGGTTTTTCTTTTCCAATCTTCCTTCTGACATTGACAAATGATTTTAAAATATTTTAATTAATGCATTTTTTCAAAATGCTAAATTAAAATGAAAATACTCTGTCTTTATCGATTACTTTAGTTTAGTTATTATAACAGATGAGTATAGAATTTTAAATCCAAAAAAAGAAATAAAGAACATAATTTTATAAAATCATGTAACCCTAACATGATTGGACAAAATTTTAAGGTAAAAGGACAAGAGTTTTAAATAAGAATGTATAAGAGTAGACATATTAAAAAATAAGGCAGTATAAAATCGACTAATCTATAGCCTAGACAAATGACTACTATATACTACGTTACTTACTAAACTATTAACTATGCTATAGACCATATTATAGGCAAAAGTCTATTGAATCAGCTAAAAACTGAACTAAAAACTACTATAAAATAAAATATTGATAAGACCAAAGATCAGACTATAAACTACGCTACAAACTAAAATATATACTGGATTATAGACCAGACTTTAAACTGGAACTACAGACTAGTCTTTGGTCCAGACTATAGTCAAGATTACAGGCTAGACTATAGTTCATGCTAGACTATAGTCAAGACTACCGGCTAGATTATAGTCAAGACAATTGTCAAGACTATAGGCTAGACTAATAGTCGAGCCTATAAGCTAGACTATAGTTTAGTCAACTCCTGACAATAGTTTAGTCTATACTCCTGACTATAGTTTAGTCTATAGGCTTGACTGTAGTTTAATCTATATGCTTGACTTTAGTTTAGTCTATAGACTTAACTATAGTTTAGTTCATACTATTGACTATATTCTTGAATATAATCTAGTCTATACTTGACTATAGTGTAGTCTATAGACTTGACTATAGTCTATAGTATTGACTATAATGTCTAAAGTCTTGACTATAGTTTAGCCTATAGTCTCTACTATAGTTTAGTCTATAGATTTAACTATAGTTAGTTTTTGACTACCCTTTATGGTCTCTGCTATAGTTTAGTCTATAGTCTTAAATATATTTTATTCTATAGTCTTTACTATATTTTCGCCTATAGTCTTGATTATAGTTTAGTCTATAGACTTGACTATATTTTAGTCTATAGTCTTGACTATAATTAAATCTGTAGTCTTCACTATAGTCTATAGTCTCGACTTAGTCTATAGCCATGGCTATAGTTTAGTATATAGTTTGGACTACAGTGTAGTCTTTGCCTTGACTATAGTTAAGCCAATAGTCTTGACTATAGTTTAGTCTATAGTCTCGACTTAGTCTATGGTCATGGCTATAGTTTAGTATATAGTTTGGACTAAGGTTTAGTCTATAGTCTTGACTATAGTTTAGCAAATAGCCTTGACTGTGGTATTGACTGTAAATTAGTCTATATTATTGACTATATTTTAGTTTTTAGTCTCGTTTATAGTTCAGTTTGTAGTCATGACTATAGTTTAGTAAATAGTTTGCATTATAGTTCAGTCTATTGTCTTGACTATAGTTTATTGTATAGTCTTGAGTATAGTTTAGTAAGTAGCCTTAACTATAATTTATAGAATTTGGCTATATTTATAGTATTGACTTTAGTTTTGTCTATAGCCTTGACTATAGCTTAGTCTTTAGTGTGGACTATAGTCTAGTCTATGGTTTTTAGTTTTGACCATAGTCAGATCTATAGTCTTGGCTTTATTTTATTCTATATTCTTAACTATAGTCTAATCTATATTTCGCCTTAGCCTTGACTCCTTTAATAAATTTTTTTTTAAGTTAAAATTTCCTAAATATGATTTTTTTTAATATTGCAGGCGAACATAAGAAACTACTGCATTCTGTTAATCAAATATTTATGGAAAAAGAAAAACTTTTGAAACTAAGAATTTAGTCATATTTTTTCATATACAGACTTAAACTTCATAGAGTAACCCATGATACGTATACGTGATATTTAATTCATGAATTTTTTTTTTTTTTTTATTTTTTTTTTTAATAAAACTCATACATGCTGATAAACTTTCTTATAATACATTTTTAAATAATAAGTAAACTTCATTTACTTTACCATTTTAGTTCTGTTTTAATTTTATAATTGTGTTTAAGGAAAGTTGTTTTGCTCTCTAATGATTTTTTCCTAGAATTTTTCTTAAGTTTTTTTCTTTTTAAATTTTCCCAAGTACTTTTTTTTTTATCTAACAAATTATTCATATGTTTTTAGTTCTGTTGCATATGTCAAGTACTTTTTATATGTTTGTTTTTACACAAAACCACTTTAAAATGAAAAGTACTCAAACTAGCCCAAAATTTGTAAATTTGTCCCCTTAAAAAACGAAACCCCAATATCGGCTTTTAACACTTTGAAGTAGAGAAATTGTGTTTTATGTACAACAATGAAACAATAATATTTTAGTGTCTGCTTTATGGTGAAACTCTTGAAAATGTATGGTTATATAAAAACCCTTTTATAATAAACAAGTAAATAAAGAAGAGAAACAAAAAACTATTATAAATATTAAAAATAAAAGTAACTGAAATGTTCTTTTTTTAAAACAAAAAAATAATAAAAAAATAATTTTTAAATAAAATTTAATATAAATTAATTTCAACCAATTGAAACATACTGAAGAATAAAAAAATATGCAAAAAATTCTTATTTAACTTTAAAAAATTACTAAATTATAACTTTTTAATGACTGCCATATTAAGTCTTTTTTTTTTTTTTTTCATGATATCCCTTTAATTTCTAAGCTTATCTTAACAAAGAAAAATTTCGTTCTAACACATGCAAATTTAATTTATCCTAAAACTGTTTCCCTTTGATTTGTTTATTTTTTCCATTTTTTAACTTTTTGTAATTAATAATAATGCTCTAGTAATTTTCTTCCAAAAAATTATATTTTACTTTTGTTTAGTGCTTGTTGTTTTTTTTTTCGGGCATTAAATAAATAAATGGTAAAACAAAAATTATCCTTAAATAAAAATAATATAAATTTATTTTACACTTGTTCAAGGAAACATATACACACTAACATTTACCCCAACAATAAATTTACTAAAATGTAATGAAAACAATAGAAAAATAGAATATACTAATCGTTGGTTTAACCTTGTCATTAAAAAAAAGGAAGTAGAATACAAACAAAACAGAAAATAGAATAAAATAAATGTTTTTCTAAATGAAAATGGTAGATTTTAGGTGAAATAAAAATAAAAGTAAATAAAAATCCCAACAGGGAAAGAGATTGAGTTAAAAGATAAATTAATAGAAAGAAAATTTTGTGCTAAAAATAAACTCTCAATTGGAAAACAAGTATACTATAGTTTAGTCTATAGCTTTAACTATAGTTAAGTCTATAGTGTAGACTATAGTTTAGTCTATAGTCTATGCTATACTTTAGTCTATAGCTTTAACTATAGTTAAGTCTATAGTGTAGACTATAGTTTAGTCTATAGTCTATGCTATACTTTAGTCTATAGTCTTGACTATAGTTTAGCCTCTGGTCTAGACTATAGTTTAGTCTATAGTCTAGACTATAGTCAGTTTATGGTCTCGACTATAGTTTAGTCTATAGTGTAGACTATGGTTTATTCTCGACTATAGCTTTGTCTAGACTATAGTTTAGTCTCTGGTCTAGACTATAGTTTAGTCAATAGTCTAGACTATAGTTTAGTCTATAGTATAGACTATAGACTATATAGACTATAAACTATAGTTTAGTCTCTGGTCTAGACTATAGTTTAGTCTCTGGTCTCGACTATAGTTTATTCTATAGTCTCGACTATAGTTTAGTCCATAGTCTTGACTATAGTTTAGTCTATAGTCTATTCTATAGCTTACTCTCTGGTCTAGACTATAGTTTAGTATATAGTCTATACTATAGTTTAGTATATAGTCTAGACTATAGTTTTTTCTAGACTATAGTTTTTTTCTAGACTATAGTCCACAGTTTTGAATATAATTTACTCTATAGTCTTGGCTATAGTCTAGTTTATAGTCTTGACTATAGCTTGCTCTACAGTCTTGACTATAATTTATATATCTATAGTCTTGCCTATAGTATAGTCTATGGTCTTTTATATATTTCAGTTGTAGAGTATTGACTATAGTTTAGTCTGCATCCTTAACAATAGTCTTGTTTATAGTTTTGACTATAGTTTAGTCTATAGTCTTGGCTATAGTTTAGTCTATAGTCTTGGCTATAGTTTAGTCTAGTTTTTCGTTTATTCTGTAGTCTGGTTTTTTCCTACTGGTTTTTTTTTTCTCTCTCTCTCTCTCTCTCTCTCTCTAATTACACCTGAAAGTTGGAAGTATGTTTTCTTTACTTAAATAAACATTGTTCTAACTTCTCTTTATTCTGGCTCGTTTCCTTATGTCTCCCTTCATTATTTGTTTAACAAAATATGGACTCAATATATTTTAAATTGTAATTGATAATGCTGTAAGTTATTGCCTGGCACATACCAGGCAACTCTGCAGCCCTAAAAGGTAGTAGATGAGGTGTATTTTTTTTTTTTTTTTTTAAGTTACACATGATTTATAAGTTTCTTTTTCAAACTCAAGTAAAACATTTAGGGTAACTTTACAGCAAAAAAGTAATAAAAGCCAGCAGATCTCAGGTGTTAAAAACAGCCTGAAGGTAAAAAAAAATAAATTAAATTAAAAGCCATAAACAATCTTTACAGTAATTAAATTAGTTAACAAAATAAATTTGTTATACCTAAGAGCGTATGAGCAATAAAAATGGAATGTTATAATAAATATTAAAAATGCATAAAATTAAGGTAATTTTTAGCATTAATAATAAATTTTATTAGTGTTTTGCTTTCTCTGCCCACAACTCAAGTGTTTTTGATTATTATTAGTTTATAGGCTTAATTAAGTTTAAATAATTTTTATTACTTTAAACAAAATTTTACTTTTAATTAGTTTTAATTTAGTTTTTAATTTGAATTAAATATTAATTATTTTGTGTTAATTTTTCCCTCAAAATTTTTTTTCTTCTTTATTTTTATGTTTCCTTTAATTTGTCGTCAACTACTAATTTATTGCATGCTCATTTGTTATATGTATGTATGAAAAAAATATATATATAAAACAAATATCTGAACATCCTTGAAATCCACCAACGTTGTACCACAACTACTCTTGTCTCTGTATATCTTGTGCATGTGTTAATGTTGTACTTAAAAAAAAAAAATACCAACAATAAAAAATAAAACAAATTGCAAATTGTTTGTCACTTAGTTGGCTTAATATCAAATCCAACAAATTTTTTTAAAGAACAACCATTATTGGGACCGGGAGCTGCATTCCCACCATTTGCTGCACCAGAATTTCATCCCACCACACCGGAGAATTGGAAAGGCGCCACCATCCATCCAACTGGTCTAATGAAAGAGCCAGCTGTTGTTCCAGGTCGTAATGCGGCCGTAGCGGCATTTACCACACAAGGACAGGCACAGGTAAGAATTTTTTTTTATAAATTTTTGGGGTTTTAAATGGGATTTAAAGTAAATAAATAAATAAATAAATAAATAAATAAATAAATAAATAAATAAATAAATAAATAAATAAATAAATAAATAAATAAATAAATAAATAAATAAATAAATAAATAAATAAATAAATAAATAAATAAATAAATAAATAAACAAATAAATAAATACATAAATAAATAAATAAATAAATAAATAAATAAATAAATAAATAAATAAATAAATAAATAAATAAATAAATAAATAAATAAATAAATAAATAAATAAATAAAGAAATAAATAAAGAAATAAATAAATAAATAAATAAATAAATAAACAAACAAATAAATAAATAAATAAAGAAATATAAAATATATAAAATATAAAATATATAAAATATAAAATATATAAAGTATATAAAATATATAAAATATATAAAATATATAAAATATAAAATATATAAAATATATAAAATATAAAATATAAAATATAAAATATAAAATATAAAATATAAAATGTAAAATAAAATGAATAAATAGAAAAAAAAAAATAATTAATTAAATCAATTTACTGTTAAATTTTAGTTAAAATTTCTGCCCAAAATCTCCTGTTCAGACATTTTAAATTGTAGAATTCATTTAACATCATTCCGTTCCCTTCTTCCTCTTTAATTTTGTTTGAACTGAGCGAATACTTGATATTTTTTTATTTATACGCTAAGGTGTATCTTAAACCTCTAAAATTTTTATTGTTATTTATTTATTTTTTAATTCTTTAAAATTCCTGCCTAAAATAATCTCTGGTTAAGAAATTTAAACTTCCGGAATTCCATTCGGTTATTTTCTCTTTAAATCTCTCTTTTTTTTTTTTTTTTTTTATTTCGTTCGACTGTGCGTATACTTGATATTTTAGATAACGTATAAGACGATATATCCTTCTTTTTAAATTATTATTATTTTTTTTTTTTTAATTCTTAAAAAATCCTGTCCAAAACCTCCTGCAAAAAATGTTAACTTTTGAAATGATTTTAAGGATTTTCTCTTTAATTCTCGCTCTTTAATTTATTTCAGACTTTTGATATTTAAAATTAAATTAATTCTTATTTTCTTTTACAGGGTGCTGTTATGATGGTTTACGGCTTAGATCATGATACATCGAATACAGATAAACTTTTCAATTTGGTTTGCTTATATGGAAATGTTGCAAGGGTAAGTTTGTACATTTTTTTTTTTTTTATTAATTTTCAAATTAATTTAAAACATTTAGATAAACAAAAATGATTAAAAAAGTTTTAATAGATATTATTAACAAACATATCAAGGAGGAAATTGTATTTAATCATAAATTTCTAGGAATTTTTTTATATATATTTTTTTAAACATATTTTTGTTAGCTTTAGAAGGAAGAAATTAAATTAAAAAATTTTATAAAACTATGACTTTTTTTCTAAAGCAGAAAATCTGAAATGTTCAAGGATCTTTTACAACAGAGCTATTAATTACTTGGTATAAAAGTTAAAACAAATTATATCAAAAGGATATCTTTAGCTATTATTACTAAAAAAAAAAAAAAAATAAGGATTTATTAAGAAAATTTTTTTTATCTTTTTTAAATTTTTTTATTTTTATTATTTTTTTATTTAATAATTTTTATTTATTTTTTCTCTTTATTATTTAAAAATTCCTTTTTTTATGTTAAAAAAATTCTTTAAAATATATTATATTATATTATATTATATTATATTATATTATATTATATTATATTATATTATATTATATTATATTATATTATATTATATTATATTATATTATATTATATTATATTATATTATATTATATTATATTATATTATATTATATTATATTATATTATATTATATTATATTATATTATATTATATTATATTATATTATATTATATTATATTATATTATATTATATTATATTATATTATATTATATTATATTATATTATATTATATTATATTATATTATATTATATTATATTATATTATATTATATTATATTATATTATATTATATTATATTATATTATATTATATTATATTATATTATATTATATTATATTATATTATATTATATTATATTATATTATATTATATTATATTATATTATATTATATTATATTATATTATATTATATTATATTATATTATATTATATTATATTATATTATATTATATTATATTATATTATATTATATTATATTATATTATATTATATTATATTATATTATATTATATTATATTATATTATATTATATTATATTATATTATATTATATTATATTATATTATATTATATTATATTATATTATATTATATTATATTATATTATATTATATTATATTATATTATATTATATTATATTATATTATATTATATTATATTATATTATATTATATTATATTATATTATATTATATTATATTATATTATATTATATTATATTATATTATATTATATTATATTATATTATATTATATTATATTATATTATATTATATTATATTATATTATATTATATTATATTATATTATATTATATTATATTATATTATATTATATTATATTATATTATATTATATTATATTATATTATATTATATTATATTATATTATATTATATTATATTATATTATATTATATTATATTATATTATATTATATTATATTATATTATATTATATTATATTATATTATATTATATTATATTATATTATATTATATTATATTATATTATATTATATTATATTATATTATATTATATTATATTATATTATATTATATTATATTATATTATATTATATTATATTATATTATATTATATTATATTATATTATATTATATTATATTATATTATATTATATTATATTATATTATATTATATTATATTATATTATATTATATTATATTATATTATATTATATTATATTATATTATATTATATTATATTATATTATATTATATTATATTATATTATATTATATTATATTATATTATATTATATTATATTATATTATATTATATTATATTATATTATATTATATTATATTATATTATATTATATTATATTATATTATATTATATTATATTATATTATATTATATTATATTATATTATATTATATTATATTATATTATATTATATTATATTATATTATATTATATTATATTATATTATATTATATTATATTATATTATATTATATTATATTATATTATATTATATTATATTATATTATATTATATTATATTATATTATATTATATTATATTATATTATATTATATTATATTATATTATATTATATTATATTATATTATATTATATTATATTATATTATATTATATTATATTATATTATATTATATTATATTATATTATATTATATTATATTATATTATATTATATTATATTATATTATATTATATTATATTATATTATATTATATTATATTATATTATATTATATTATATTATATTATATTATATTATATTATATTATATTATATTATATTATATTATATTATATTATATTATATTATATTATATTATATTATATTATATTATATTATATTATATTATATTATATTATATTATATTATATTATATTATATTATATTATATTATATTATATTATATTATATTATATTATATTATATTATATTATATTATATTATATTATATTATATTATATTATATTATATTATATTATATTATATTATATTATATTATATTATATTATATTATATTATATTATATTATATTATATTATATTATATTATATTATATTATATTATATTATATTATATTATATTATATTATATTATATTATATTATATTATATTATATTATATTATATTATATTATATTATATTATATTATATTATATTATATTATATTATATTATATTATATTATATTATATTATATTATATTATATTATATTATATTATATTATATTATATTATATTATATTATATTATATTATATTATATTATATTATATTATATTATATTATATTATATTATATTATATTATATTATATTATATTATATTATATTATATTATATTATATTATATTATATTATATTATATTATATTATATTATATTATATTATATTATATTATATTATATTATATTATATTATATTATATTATATTATATTATATTATATTATATTATATTATATTATATTATATTATATTATATTATATTATATTATATTATATTATATTATATTATATTATATTATATTATATTATATTATATTATATTATATTATATTATATTATATTATATTATATTATATTATATTATATTATATTATATTATATTATATTATATTATATTATATTATATTATATTATATTATATTATATTATATTATATTATATTATATTATATTATATTATATTATATTATATTATATTATATTATATTATATTATATTATATTATATTATATTATATATTATATTATATTATATTATTTTAATTTCTTTTAAAACTTCTTTTCAAATTTGACCGTGAAATCACTCCTGCACTTATACCTTCTCTTTTTTTTTTTTCTTATATCTGCTCTTTATTATAATTTTCTTGTTGTTTATATTTATATAACATCTTTTCTTACAAAATCTTTCTTAAGATTTATTCTTGCTTTTTAACACGTGTCAAGGTGATTAAAAATAAATAAATAAATAAATAAAAAAAATATATAATCACAACTATATTAAAAAATGTTATGATGCTCTTATACAAAACCTTGCTCCTTACACACTACATGGTCTTAATTTTTCTCTTCCCACTCCCTCTCTTTTAAATCTTTATAACGCTCTTGAAAACATTATTTATTTACCTTTTAAACCTGTTGTTTTTTGTATGTGATATTTTCATTGTTTACTTATTGTTGTTTTTGTTTTTGTTATTATTATTCTTTCTCATTATGTTAGTTTTGTTGTTAATAGTCAAAAGTCTAAAGTGTGTAGTAGTAGTATTAGAATTTCTATTAAAAAAAAAACAACATACATATATAATTATTATGATGTTTTTTTGTTATAATTCAAAATAAATAACAACAACAATATAAAGTTTTGACATAGTGCACTAGAAATCTCAAAGGTACAATTGACATTAAAATATAAAGAAATAAACAATCAAAACACAAACAAAAAAATAAAATAAAATAATAAAAACAAAAGCTTTAAAGAAAACAATAACAAACTAAACAATTTAACTAGGGAAAAAGGATAACAATAATAATAAAGAAAATCAGTTTAGAATTTTTTGTTTTTGTGTAACAATTTGAAATGAAATTTTGTGTTAAGTGAAAACAAGAATAAATATAACATAAAGAGTATTAAATCAAACATTTTTTAAATTTCAAGGTTATTTTAGATTTAAGAAAAATAAGGAACAAAAAAAAAATTAGGAATTAAAAAATTTTAATTACACAGAAAATAAAATATTAGAAAAAATTGAATTATATTATAAATTAGAATTTTAAAATGATTTCAAATTAAATTATTCTAACAAATTAAATTAAAATTTTACATAGAAAATTTTAAAAACCCAAATCTAAATATCCCAGGAAAAATTTTAGCACACGTTCTAAAATCATTAGTTCTAGAACTGGTGAAATCACAACCGCTTCAGATTCTTTAATAACATCCTTAGAACTAGTGGTTTAACAAGTAATTTTGGAACATTATTATGATACTAAATTCGTTTTAGAGAATGATTTTGAGAACTAGTGCTTAAAAACTAATTCTGTATGACTTCTACATCACTTCTCTGAACAAATTACTGGTTCCCAAATGACTTTCTTGAACTGTTTTTGAATAAAAAATTTCAAAAACTTAATAAAAAAAAGAGTCTAACAAAATTACACTGGTCGACAAAAAAAAATTTTTTTCGTGCTCCTTCAAAAAAATAAAAATAAAAATATGTGGACTAGATGGAATTCCGCATGCTAAACTCGAATCTGCTTTCAGTTTTTTTTTCTGGGCGTGTCTAATATTGCATCCTAAATAAGCCGATTACTCGAGTATATTTCACTATAACTCCAGAATAAAATTAGCTTTAAGTCGTTCTACTAACAAATTTTTATCCGATTAACAGTTTAGGAGATATTTCGAAATAAGTGTCCGAAAAAAATTTGTTCACGCTAAATTCAAGATTTATTTTTTCTACTAAAACTTCTTTTTCAAAGTGAAAACCTCAAAAATGTTTCAGTTTATTACCTTTATCTTAAAACTGGCAAAACTACGAGTAAATAAAGTCACGTATCATAAAAAATGATGCACAAATCACGATTGGATTCATAGTTAAGTTAGGATACCCATGCATACCTACAGTTAAGTGGAGATACACTAGTGGGCAAAAAAATAAAGAAATTTGTTCGTCTTAAATAAAAAAAATAGGTTCCCCCGGAATAGAATATCAACACTCAAAAATACCTTAAAAATAAAAATATTTTAATGAAATTCGGTACAAAGAAGTTCTGTATAAGTATCAATCTTCGTACCAAATTTTATGAAGATCAATCCACGATTAACCATAGCTCCCATACAAACCCCTGTTCCGAAAATCACTTTAACCTGCATAAATCCCATACGAATGTTAATGTTAGTATAAAGTTAATATTCAACACAAATAAGTTTTATGTAAGTAGAAACAACATTGCAAAATTTTGGGAGAATTGGTTCATAATTTACCATAGCTCCTATAAAATCTCACTTTCGGGAATCGCCCTATAGTGCACGAAATTATAGAGATGTTATTACCAAAGCATTATTCCTTAATTGTATATTTTACTTTACATTTAGTAAAAGTGTTGGTCTACAATTGGCCATAGGTCTAATATAAATCCCCTTTCCGAATTTTTATGCTCATACACAATGGTGTAGGGTATTATATACACCTTGACTGAGTATATCTTCTTGTCTCGTTTTACAAATGTTTTAATATCATCAGTCCACTTTTATTAGAATTTAGTTTTTTATATTTAACTCTCTAGCTCTAGTTGTATTTGAACCACAAGGTCAAAGGTTACATTTTCTGAAAGTTTTAGTCCTCTATAAGCGTTTCTCACACATTCATATTTTGCAAATTAAAATTATGCATTTTTAAAAATTACATGTTTTTTTTTTTGTAATAATTAAATGGGTGACAAATTTAATTATTACAAAAAAAAAACATGTAATTTTTAAAAATGCATAATTTTAATTGTAGTAGTTCATCCTGTATTTGAATAAGGTCTTTTAAAGTTTATTTTAGGTACTTTACTATAATTTGTATGTAAACTTCTTTCAATTAGTTTTTTTTTATAAACACCCTGTTGTTCTTTCTATATATAAACAGGGTGCTTAAAAAATTTATCCTATTAACTCAGATTCTTCTCATTATTCTCATTACTTAATAAAAAAAATTCAGACAAATGAATTCCAGAATATTAAAGTTATAATTATCACAAGTTCTTTTTCCGAGCTAGTTATTTTTGGCACCCTTTTTGTTCTCTTTTTATATAAACAGGTTAGTTAAAATATGTATTTTCTTTTAGCTGAGATCCTTCTTAATAATATTCCGATTATAAAAAAATTATAGAGAAATTTTAAGTTGAGATCCTTCTCAAAAATATTGGTATATTTTTCCTCCTCAAGTTACTAAAAAAGTTGTAAAGAAATTAGTTCAAGAATATTAAAATTATAATTAACAAAAAATTATCATGTCAACTTTGACACCCTGTTGTTCTCTCTGTATAAAAACAGGGCGAGTAAAAAAAGTGATTTTCTATTAACTGAGATCCTTTTCAATAATATTTCAATAATTTTTTTCAGCCTGTAGTTATTTAAAAAAAGTTATTATCACAAAAGTTGTTTCTTACTAATTAACTTTGACACCCTTTTGTTTTCTCTGTATATAAACAGGGTGAGTAAAAAAATTTATATTCTATTAGCTGAGATCTTTCTTAATAATAGTCGGGTAATTATTGAAAAAGTTGTAAAGAAATTACTTCAAGAATATTAAAGTTATAATTATTACAAAATTGTTTTCTAATCATCTTTGATTCTTTGTTGCTCTCGCTGTATTTAAATAGGGTGTTTATAAAATATATTTTCTGTAAGCTGAGATTCTTTTCTATAATTCATATTTTGTTGTTTTTATTTTTATCGTTCCCTGATTTATAAAAAGGATTAGGGAAAATTTGTACACTTTTGTAAAATTTTTAAAAGAGAACTCATATTCGTTAGTCTGTAACACACCCTGTATTCAAAACAGGGTGCTTAATAGTTGTATTTTCTAAAAGCTTAAGTCCTTTAAATATTCCCAGTATTATTTTTTTTCCTATTTTATAAGAAATTTTTTGTTTCGTTCTCCTCAAATAAAGTTAGGAGTTCCCATAGTTTTTTTTTTCTATAGTCAACTTTGACATTTTGTTGCTTATCCTAAATTTAAACAGGGTGTTTATAAACTATATTTTCAGAAAGTTGAGATCCTACTCTTTAATTCATATTTTGTTGTTTTTGTTTTTATCGGTCCCTGCTTTATAAAAAGTTTTTAGGGATTTTAGGGATCACGAAATATTGTTTTGCTAGTCAACTTGAACACCCTGTATTTGAACAGGGTGTTTATTAAATTGATTTTCTATAACCTGAGATCTTTCCCTATAATTCATATTTTGTGTTTTTTTTTTCTTATCCCACCCTGCTTTTTAAAAAGTATTTATTGAAATCTGTTCAAATTTGTAAATTTTAAAAAGAGGGCTCTTATTTTTTTTTTTTTTATTATGTATTACACCCTGTATTCAAATTAAGGTGCTTAAGGGTTTGATTTTCTAAAAGCTTAAGTCCTGCTCTAAATATTCTCATTAATATTTTTTATCTATTTTATAAGAAATTTTGATTTCGTTTTGTCCAATTAAAGTTGAGTTCTCACGATTTTTTAATTTTTTTATTATACATCTTTGACACCCTGTAGCTCTCTCCCTATTCAAAAAGGAGGGAAACAAATTTAATTTTCTGGAAACTCAAAACCTTTTCTACTATTAAATTATAACATGATGCTTTACAATCGTAGTCCTAATTTGAACAATATTCAGATTTTCGAGATGGCGAATCTCTAGAGTATTTTTTAATTAAAAAATTAAATAAAATTAAATTTCTCCTTTATCTAGAGATCTTTTATTTCATTTATATTTGAAACTAATGTCTCTTTTTTTAGTCCTTATTAACAGCCTTTAGTTTCTTTTCATTAAACTTTAAATCCTTTTATATCTGAACACGAAAACAAAAAACCTTAGGGATAATTGCAAAAATATTATAAATCATGTGATAGTCCTTTTTAACGTAAAGGAAATATAAGACCACATAAGGAAAATGAATATAATTAAACTTTTTTTTTTACACATCATCTTGTAAAACCAGGCAAAACAAACCACAAAAAAAAATTACCAAAATCAAAAGAAAGCAACCACCAAAAACCAAAAGGATTTAAAAGAAAACTTTTGTAATTCCCCTTCGCTCTCTTCCTATTTCTCCAAGGAATCCTGCTACTCACATGGAATATAGAGCAGCAGCAGTGTTAAAAATATTTATACTTAAACCATAAAAACCATTATTTAATCAAAATGAAAATGAATGTGTGAAAATAAAAATTGTCCACTTTGTGTTGTGTATGTTTATCTTGTGAGAATATGAAATCCAGGCTAAAAGGATCTCCCTCTCCTTAGAGGTTAAATAAAAATACTATATATTCTTCTCCGTATAAATATAACTGAATGGGTGGTTGGTTGGTTGGTGATGCTGTCTCTTGATGATAAATGGGTATTTGTGACAAGTTGATGACAATAATACATAGCAATGATAAGACCGTTAGACAAGACAACACTATAAACCATTTTGGGGTTTTCTTTTATTATTATTATTTTTTTTTTGCAATCAAAGCTCATCATCTTGAGGGCATAAGAAGAAGACCCAACAAATAATATAAAATTTGAAAAATATAAAAAAACAAACAAGAAATCTTGGCCTCTTATTTAGTTAACAGGCAGCAGAGTGAGTGACAGACAATCTTATAAATGTTTTCAAGAAAATCAACAAATGATGGATAACTAAACATCAGTTTAAGATTTTTTTCTTTTTTTTTTTTTTGTATTCTCTGTTGTTATTTTATTTATTTTTTATCAGATAATTTTGTTGGCCAACATTTATTTATTTACAAAACACTAAGGAAATGTTGCCAGCAAAAAAAATGTTCTCTTAAGTTTTAGGAAATAAGCAAAAAGAAAAAAAAAAATAATGCTCAAATTACTTAAGATAAGTTTGTAAGATATTGAGAGAAAGAAATCGTTAATGACAGCATTATATCATTATTGACAACCATTTCCCCTCCCATCAAGTTATTGTTATCTCGGCAGTATAAACTTTTTAATTTAAAATTTAAAAGGAATAAAAAAAAAAATAAAAGAAATTTTTATTAAATTAATAACTTAACTTCCAAAATTTTTTAAAATTATAAAAATTAATACAATTAAATAAAAAAATTCGTAGGATTATAACTAAAAGCATATTAAAGCTAAAAATATTTTTAGAAAAATTTTCCTAACATCAAAACCCAAGATATAGGCAAAAAAAAGGCATAAAGTCAAGGTTTAATAATTAATTGGCCTATTTGTACACCTACGACTTCTGATCCTTACCCAAAGCAGGGACTGCGGCTGACTTGACGTCAGCAAGGGCTTTGGCCGCATTGGAGGTACTTGGCTCGACAACCAGGGGTGCCTCCTTTTTTAAAGCCTTGTTACCGGTTTAGTAACTGGCTTACTCTTAAAATCAGCCAACTTAGGTCGGCTTCTTGCAGAGCTTGTTATTGTTGTTACTCCAGACTCTTGCAGATTAGCCAAGCCTGGTGCTACCACCTGACTAACATCGACACCAGTAGCAGACGATTCACCACAACCTGGGGTCGCCGTTGTGGTGTTCGGGTCTCCGGAGATTTTCAAGTCCTGAATCGGATACGAGGTGCATTTTTCTTGTTAATTTTTGAGGAGGGTGGGGGGGGGTGGTGCATTTTTCACCTACTGCCAGGAATTCAAGCCGCTCAATATGGGACAGTCGCTTGATGGATTTCGGACAATGCACAGTTAAGTGCGTAAGCCAAAGGCTCAATACGGACCACCTCACAGACTGCCCCATCTCAGTGATAGGAGAAGCAGTTGATGAGTTGTTTACTGACAGACCGACCCACAGGGGAAAAACAGACGTCTGCCAGTTGGGGTTGGGTAGTTCTTAGTACGTGCTCATCCTATGGCCCAGCTGACATGGGAGAACCTGCCGGAAACAGCAAGCTGTTTCCATCGGCATGGCCCATAGGATTCCTTGCACGTAAGCCTTCACATCGCGACAAGATGACTACCCTTCGTGAAAGAATAAATTTAGAAAAATTTTCCTGCAATTGATACCCGAGATATTGAGCAAAAAACGAAATAAGATCAAGAATAACGAAGACATCTTTATTAGAAATTAATTTTAATAAAAAAAAATTTAAGTTTCCTTTAAAAAGAAAATTTAACGAAAAGAAGATTTTTTGAAAATTTCCTATAAAAAGGAAATTTATCGAAAATTTTCTGTAAAAAGGAAATTTATCGAAAAATTTTCCTATAAAAAGAAATTATCGAAAATTTCCTACAAAAAGAAAATTTATCCAAAATGTCCTATAAAAAGGAAATTTATCGAAAATTTCCTATAAAAAGGAAATTTATTGAAAATTTCCTATAAAAACAAAATTTATCGAAAATTTCCTATAAAAGAAAATTTATCGGAAATTTCGTATAAAAATAAAATTTGTTAAAAGTTTTTTATAAAGAAGTTATCAAAAAATGTTTTTTGTTTATTTTTTATTTTATAAAGCCTTTCTGCTGACTTTTCTCTCTCCCTTTTTTTCTATTTATTTGTCTGTTATTTTTCAAAAAACCATTAATTTCTTTTAACATTTTTTTGCTCTCTTTCGTCTTTTATTAAACAATAATCGACAAAAATCTGTTTCCTTTTCCATTAAAAATCCATTAATAGACAAAAAAAAAAAATTGCTTTTATTTTTATTTTTTCCACACTAATTGAATTTTTGGCTTTTTGGTTGATGTATTTTAATAAATATCCTTATCATTAATTTCAAGAAATTGTGTGCTCAATGAATGAACTTTATGTAGTTTTTGTGTTATAAAGTTAAGATACAAAAATCCACTAGATTATAGCAAAATAAACACAAAAATATTGTTGTTAGAAAAAAGGATAAGAAAATAAAAAGGGAAAGGGAAATTAAGACAATTTTCCTTAAAAGGAATATTTGGACAAAATTTTGTTTTAATGTTGGCACATTCATTTTTTTTTTTTCTTTGTTTGGCTTAAAACAAATAACTTATTTCTTATGATTTTAGTTTTATATTCATTTACGCTCAATTAACTTTTTTTCTTTTGTTTTAGCAAAATTATGTTTTATTTTTGGTATCTGGTATAAAAGTTGTAATATTTTAGTGAAGGTTATAAAAGGTTTTGTTGGATAATTTTTAGTTGAAACATAACACATACAGCTGTCAATAATATTTTTCTTTTGAGTTTTACAACAAAAGAAAAGTTTTCATTAAACAACAGCTGTTAGATTAAAATGCCAGTGTCCAAACTTACCATGTCATTAAATTTGTTTGTGTGTAATGTTTAATGATATCATTAAATGGACATATAAGAATATTGTAAAGAAAAGAAGTAAATAAATAGAAATAATAAAAAAATTACGAGAAAATTTTAAGGAAAATTAATTATTTTTGCTGAAAAAGTTAGATTTTAAATAATTAAATTTTTATAATTTAGTTATACATTTCTTTCTCTTTTTATCAAAAATATATTATGGCTTTTTTTCATTGTATTAAAAATTATTATTTTATTAACCTTTTTCTTTATAAAATTTCCTTTTTTCAAGCCACCATGCCACATTTAATGATAAGAAAATACCCTCAAAATTTATTTAATACCTTTAATTCATTTAATGTAAACAATATTTTCTCAACTCCCTAACCACTCACTCCCACTCTTAACATACTCTTTTTGTATTTTTTTTTTTTTTTTTTTTTTGCAACTCTGTGTTATTATGAATTATGAAAACAAAAACACACCAAAAAAAAAAAAAAAAACAAACAAAAGAAAAGAAAATTTCTCTGCATATCATTGTTTTAATAAAACTCTTTATTATGTATGTGTGAGAGAATAGTGTATTGTTTTGTATGAAAACAATTATTTACATGTACAGATGTATGTAATGTAAACGGGTTATTAGGGGTGTGTATTATGTATAATTAATGTTTTGTAAATCATTTATTATTGTTTTTGTTAACATTGTCACTTTATGCTTGTGTTTTTTTTTGTTGTTTATTTTTGTATAGTGTATAAAAGACAATTTAAATCACTCCATTTTTTCATATTAAAAATGTTTATTTTATGTATAAAATTTAATTTATAATTAAAGACATAAACAATGTAAAACAAAAACATGTACAATTTAAAATTGCCAACCAAATCATTTTTAATATTTAATGCTGATTATGTGTTTTATACAATTAATTTGATATAATTTATAATTTTCTCCCTTAAGCGTTTAAGATTCTTTACTTTTTTTTTTTTTAATTTAAAGTGTGGAGGTACTAAAAATTTAAGAAAAGTTGTTATTTATATAAAAAAAAATTGCAATTAGTACTTGTCTTTAAGGCGCCCAAAATTATATGAAAAACTAAACAAAAGAAAATAATATTTTGAAATTTAAATTAAAGAAAAATATATACTAAGGCGCCAAATATTAAAATAGAAATGTCAACACTTAAATTTTACAAGCAAAAACATCAATTACACAAAAAATAAAAACTTAAAATATTTAAATTTCTTTTCAAAATTAAATTTATTTACGATAAATTTACTTTTTATACGAAATTTTGTATAAATTTTATTTTTTTAGGAAATTTTGGATAAATTTCCCATTTATTGGAAATGTTTGATAAAATTCCTTTTTATAGGAAATTTTGGATAAATTTCCTTTTTATAGGAAATTTTGGATAAATTTCCTTTTTATAGGAAATTTTCGATAAATTTCCTTTTTATAGGAAATTTTCATTAAATTTCCCTTTTAAAGAAATTTTTGATAAATTTCCCTTTTATAGGAAATTTTTGATAAATTTCCCTTTGATAGGAAATTTTCGATAAATATCCCTTTGATAAGAAAGTTTTCGATAAATTTCCCTTTTGTAGGGAACTTTTGATAAAATTCCCTTTTAAAGGAATTTTTGATAAATTTCCCCTTTATAGGAAATTTTCGATTTTTTATAGGAAATTTTCGATAAATTTCCCTTTTATAGAAATTTTTCAAAAAATTCCCCTTTTATACTAATTTTTCAATAAATTTCCCTTTTAAAGGAAATTTTCGAAAAACATCCTTTTTATGGGGAATTTTCGATAAATTTCTCTTTTATAAGGAATTTTCGATAAATTTCTCTTTTATAGGATAGTTTCGATAAATTTCCCTTTTATAGAAAATTTTTAATAAATTTCCCTTTTATAGAAAATTTTCGGTAAATTTTCCTTTTATCGCAAATTTTCGATAAATTTCCCTATTATAGGAAATTTTCGATAAATTTCCCTATTATAGTAAATATTCGATAAATTTCCCTTTTAAAGGAAGTTTTCAATAAATTTCCTTTTTATAGGAAATTTTCGATAAATTTCATTTTTATACTATTTTTTTTATAAATTTCCCTTTTGAAGGAAATTTTCGAAAAATTTCGCTTTATATGGAATTTTCGATAAATTTCTCTTTTATAGGAAATTTTCTATAAATTTCTTTATTATAGTAAATATTAGATAAATTTTCCTTTTAATGGTAGTAAATTTCCCTTTTATAGGAAATTTTCGATAAATTTCCCTTTTGTAGCAAGTTTTCGATAAATTTCCTTTTTATAGGAAACTTACAATAAATATTCCTTTGATAGGAAACTTTCGAAAAATTTCCTTTTTATAGGAAATTTGCGATAAATTTCCCTTTAATAAGAAATTTTCGATAAATTTTCTTTTTATACGTAATTTCCGATAAATTTCCCTTTTATAAGAAATTTTCGATAAATTTCCTTTTTATAGGAAATTTGCGATAAATATCCCTTTGATAAGAAAGTTTCTATAATTTTACTATTATAGTAAATATTCGATAAATTTCCCCTTTTAATCAATAAATTTCAATAAATTTCCTTTTTATAGAAAATTTTCGATAAATTTCCTTTTTATAAGAAATTTTCGATAAATTTCCCTTTTATAGGAAATTTTCGACAAATATCCCTTTGATAGGAAATTTTCGATAAATATCCCTTTGATAGGAAAGTTTTCGATAAATTTCCCTTTTGTAGGGAACTTTTGATAAAATTCCCTTTTATAGGAATTTTTGATAATTTTCCCCTGTATAGGAAATTTTCGATAAATTTCCTTTTTTTTATAGAAAATTTTCGATAAATTTCCCTTTCATAGAAATTTTTCAAAAAATTTTCGTTTTATACTAATTTTTCGGTAAATTTCCCTTTTATAGGGAACTTTTGATAAAATTCCCTTTTATAGCAAGTTTTCGATTAATTTCCCTTTTATAGAAAATTTTCGATAAATTTCCCTTTTAAAGGAAATTTTCGAAAAACTTCCTTTTTATGGAGAATTTTCTATAAATTTCTCTTTTATAGGTTAATTTCGATAAATTTCCCTTTTATAGAAAATTTCAATAAATTTCCCTTTTATTGGAAATTTTCGATAAATTTCCCTATTATAGTAAATATTCGATAAATTTCCCTTTTAAAGGAAGTTTTCAATAAATTTCCTTTTTACAGGAAATTTTCGATAAATTTCCCTTTTATAGGAGTTTTTGATAAATTTCTCTTTTATAGGAAATTTTCGATAAATTTCCTTTTTTTAAAATTTTCGATAAATTTCCTTTTATAGGAAATTTGATATAAAATTCCTTTTTATAGGAAATTTTCAATAAATTTCCTTTTTATACGAAATTCTTGATAAATTTTCTTTTTATAGGAAATTTTCGACAAATTTTTTTTTTTATCGGAAATTTTCGATAAATTTTCTTTTTATGGAAAATTTTCGATAAATTTCCTTTTATAAGAAATTTTCGATAAATTTATTTTTTATAGAAAATTTGCGATAAAATTCCTTTTTATAGGAAATTTTCGATAAAATTTATTTTTATAGAAAATTTTCGATAAAATTTCCTTATTATAGAAAATTTTTGATAAATTGCTTTTTATAGAAAATTTACGATAAAAATTCTATCAAATTTCTTTATATAGAAAATGTTCGTTCAGTTTTCTAGGAAATTTTCGTTAAATTTTATTTTTAAAGAAAACTTTTGTCAAATTTTCTTTTCGTTGTCCTTATTTTTTTTTTTATAGAATTTTTAATAATTTTTTTTTTTTAAGAAAACTCGTTAAATTTTCTTTTCACAAAAAACTTTCGGTTATTTTTCTGTTTATAGAAAATTTTTGTTTAATTTTCTTTTATAGAAAATTTTCGTTAATTTTGTTTTTACAAAAAACTTTCGTTAAATTTTCTTAACACAGCAAACTTTCGTTGAATTTCCTTTTCGCAGAAAACTTTCTTTTATAGACATTTTTTTATATATATATATATATATTTTTTTTTTTTATTTTTTTTTAATTTATTTTTTTTTTTTTTTTTTTTTTTTTTTTTTTTTCAAATAAAATTTTCATTAAAATTTCTTTTATAGAACTTTACATATAAATTTTCTCTTTTTAGAGATTTTATAGAAGTTTCTGTTTTTTTAGAAAATTTTCCTCTATAAAAAAAATTTAATTAAATTTCTAATTATGGTTTCTATTCTATCCCTCAGTTGTTTTTATTATTATTTTTTTATTTATTTAATTTATTTTTATGTATAGTACAGTTTTTCTGTTTAAACTAAAATAATATTTTATTTCTAAGTTTATAAGTGTCATTTTGTAAAATTATCATCACAGGAGCATCACAACCACTAAATGTCGCATCATCATCATCTCATCCTTATTACTCCTTCCTACACATTTTTGTTATTGTATAAGTGTGTTTAGATACGAGTGTAACAATTAAAATAAATGTGTCTTTTTTTTTCAGTATTATCTATCTAATACTCAGCAATTTTGTAAAAAAAATAAATAAATGAAAAATGTTTTTTTTATCCTTTTTCTTTTTTTGTTTTGTTTTATT
Source organism: Protophormia terraenovae (assembly GCA_951394005.1). Classification (NCBI taxonomy): domain Eukaryota; kingdom Metazoa; phylum Arthropoda; class Insecta; order Diptera; family Calliphoridae; genus Protophormia; species Protophormia terraenovae. Next base: position 118,002,300 of record OX596077.1, on the reverse strand, counting down.
TTATTGCTGTAAAACATTTTACAGGAGTGGAGTAGAACATGAAATAAATCTCAGGACAAGTGACCCAATAGTTCTGCTAAAAGCAATGCAGCTCTTGAGTGTTTATATACTCCAGGAGAATTTATCTCTTGTGTAGAAGCTATCATGAGAACTTCAGGGTTATTATAGAGTGGGAGTTTATAAATTGTTTTGTTATATGTATGTGTGTGATAATTTAAATACAAGTTAATGGCTGACACACTGTGTTAATTGTAAACATACTAAAGTTATTCCTTTTTTCATACTATCTCTCTCTTTCACTATTACACTCTTATTTCCTTCTTAAAGCTGTTCTATACTAGAGTAGTATTAAAAGAAGAGTTATAATCAAATAGGATTGTAAAAAATGTGTGACCTCTTTCATAAAATTGTGATGTAAGAAATGTTTATAAAAACGTATTTTTATGGGCTCCTACGCTTTAGAGGAGCAGTTTTTTTTTTTCAGTTTGCTCATTTTCTTTTTTAAATTCTACCCGTGGGAAATTTAACTCTGGAGTATTAATTTTTTTTTTTTTCATATCAAAATGTTTTTCTTTAATGGTGTTAAACTGTGACAACCCATATGTTGTTTAGAACAGGAATAGAGCAATCATAAGTTTTTTTTTCTCTTATAATTACTTTTGCTTTAGCAAAACACACGTGTATTTAATTGTATGAAAATAAAAATTTTCTCCCGGAAGATGATTTACAAGCAATTAATCCTAATTAACATTATCTTTTTTTTTACGCTAGAATTTGTTGATATGCATTTAAATATATCAAAAGAGCAAGGACCTCTTAAGCAGAATGTTAGAAAAATAATAATAAACATAAAAATCATATTGTGGTTTAGGCAGAAAGGGGAAAAAAGCAAGTGTTGGTATTTCTCTAAACTATTTATAATAATAATTCACCATTATCATAAATATAAAACCTTATACCTGAGCAAGAGAGCAATGAACTTTAATAAGAGTTACTCAACCAAATATTTGCTTAAAATGGAGGCCAATTTAAAGATCTTAAATTCTTTAAAAGCTATAAGGAAATGGGCAAAATTTATGAAAATAGGATTGCTATTTTTATTAAAAATATAAATGATTATGTGGTTCCAGAGATTTTAAATTTTTAGATCCAGTCTAAAGTATAATCTGTGGTTCAATCGATAGTCTCGTTGATAATTTAATCGACAGTCTAGTCTAGTTGATAAACTAATCAATAGTTTAGTCTATGGTCAAGTCTAGTCGATAGTCTGGTTGATTTAATAGTCAATAGTCTAGTCTAGTCAGTAGTCTTGTCTATAGTCTAGTCAATAGTCTAGTCTATAGTCTAGTCAGTAATCTTGTCAATAGTCTAGTTAATAGTAAGTCTACAGTCTAGTCAATAGTCTGATCAATAGTCTAGTCAATAGTCTAGTCAATAGTCTCGTCAATAGTCTAGTCTATAGTCTAGTCAATAGTCTCGTCAATGGTAGTCTATAGTCTAGTCAATAGTTGAGTCAATAGTCTTGTCAGTTTATAGTTTAGTCTATAGTCCAGTCAATACTCTGGTCTATAGTCTAGTCAATAGCCCCGTCAATAGTATAGTCTAGTCAATACTATAGTCAGTAGTCTATAGTTTGGTCTATAGTTTAGTCTATAGTCTAGTCAATACTATAGTCAGTAGTCTATAGTTTGATCTATAGTTTAGTCAATACTCTGGTCTATAGTCTAGTCAATAGCCTCGTCAATAGTATAGTCTAGTCAATACTATAGTCAGTAGTCTATAGTTTGGTCTATAGTTTAGTCTATAGTCTAGTCAATACTATAGTCAGTAGTCTATAGTTTGATCTATAGTTTAGTCTATAGTCTAGTCAATAGTCTAGTCAAAACTCTGGTCTATAGTCTAGTCAGTAGTCTAGTCAATAGTATAGTCGAGTCAATAGTATAGTCAGTAGTCTATAGTTTAGTCTATTGTCTAGTTAAAACTCTATTCTATAGTCTAGTCTAGTCTAATCTATAGTTTGGTCTATAGTTTAGTCTATAGTCTAGTCGATAGTTTAGTCTTTAATCTAGTTTATAGTCCAGTATATTGTCTAGTCTAGTCTACAGTTCAGATGACAGTCTATTCTATAGTCTAATTTAAAGTTCAGTCGGTAGTTTAGTCTATAAACTATAAAATTTTTTACTCTTACCTCTTCAAAAATTTAATAATTATTTCGCATTTTTTTTATTTAATTAAATAATATTTTTTCCCCTCCCAAACTGCATTATTTTCTGCTTTATTTGTTAAGCAATTAATGTTGCATTAATAACACACAAAAAAATCAGTTGAATAAACTAAAAAAAAATTTGCTTTGCCATCTCTCCCCTTCAAATGACTTCATTTCAATCATCTACATTTTCAACTTTTTCTGCAACTGGCCAAAATTGCATGCCTCATCATTATTATCATAACACAGATATTATGATCATAATGTTATGGTTGATGCTGTAAGTGAAAGTGAAAAACAAATCCTTAATGGTCAGAAAATGCAAGAAAAAGTTTCAGTTAAATAATCAAAAAAATTGTTTAAAGTGTTTTCATTCGTTTGTTCATTATTGTGTATGCTGCAGTTTATATTTCATTGAACTTTAATAGAGATGATTGCAAGAAAATTCAATTACGTTTTAAATGCAACTATTTTTTGTGTTGCATTCGCATGCAAGTTGCACCAACTGGTTTATATCTAATAAACCTGGTTATAGTTGTTTTTTTTTTTTTTTTTATTTGCAAAAAGGCTGTAATAATGGCTTTTAGTAATTTTTTGTTATATTTCAGTTTTTTATTATTTATTTCATTATTGTCGATAATATGAAATGATTGCGTGCTTAATAAACTTTTAGAAAAAAGGTTGCAGTTTGTAAAAAGTTTTTTTGCGTGTTTGAAAACAAACAGGGTTAATGAGAAGAAGATGTAAAATATTTATTCTAAAATGCTATAATATTTAAATTTAGTCTGGTGTATAGTCCAGTCAATCCATAGTCCAATCGATAGCCTAGTTGATGGTGTAGTCGATAGTCTAGTCTACAGTCTAACCGATAGTTTCGTCAATAGTTTAGTCTATGATCTAGTCGATAGTTTAGTTTATATTTCAGTCGATATTCTTGTCTATAGTCTAGTTTATAGTCCAGTCTATGATCTAGTCGATAGTTTAGTTTATAGTTCAGTCGATAGTCTTGTCTATAGCCCAGTCTATGATCCAGTCGATTCTCCAGTCGATAGTCTATTTGATAGTCCAGTCGGTTGTCTAGTCGATAGTCCAGTCGATAGTATATGATCTAGTCGATAGTCTAGTCGATTCTCCAGTCGATAGTCTAGTTTATAGTCCAGTCGATAGTCTAGTAAATAGTCCAGTCGATAGTCTTGTCTATGATTTAGTCAATAGTTCAGTCGATACTGCAGTAGATAATCTAGTTTATAGTCCAGTCGATAGTCTAGTCTATAGTCCATTCTATGATCTAGTCGATAGTTTAGTTTATAGTTCAGTCGATAGTCTTGTCTATAGTCCAGTCTATGATCCAGTCGATTCTCCAGTCGATAGTCTAGTTGATAGTCCAGTCGATAGTCTAGTCGATAGTCCAGTCGATAGTATATGATCTAGTCGATAGTCTAGTTGATTCTCCAGTCGATAGTCTAGTTTATAGTCCAGTCGATAGTCTAGTAAATAGTCCAGTCCATAGTCTTGTCTATGATTTAGTCAATAGTTCAGTCGATAGTGCAGTAGATAGTCTAGTTTATAGTCCAGTCGATAGTCTGGTTGATAGTCCAGCCGATAGTCTGGTCTATAGTCTCGTCACTAGTATAGTCAATAGTTTAGTCTACGTTCTAATTGGTAGTCTTCTCATATATCTACTCTAGTCTATATTAGGAATCAATTCTATACCCTTTAATTTAAATTTAACACCCCAGTTTATCTTAACCCTTTCAACATTTATATCTATTGCAAAATTTCTATATAACCACAGGCTATTTGTTGGAAATTATTTAGTTTTTTTTTAAAACAACACTTTACATTCAAAATCTATTCATCCATCCAGTTTTAAAACAATTTTAACCAAAAGTATTTCTTTGTATAAGCCCCAAGCATTGAAATTGAGTTTAATAAACTTGATTGCAAATTTCAAATTCATACTATTGCTTACAGCTGAGATCTCTATTTTGAAAAGTTTTGTTAAAATAAAAAAAAAAAATTTTGTAATTTTGTTAAATAAATAAATAAATATATTGAACATGTGTAACAGAACAAGGCAACCAAGTCAAAACATGTTTCAACATCTATGGTCATTGAATAAATTAAAAAAAAAAAATGATCACAAAATATTTAAATCGAAAAAAAAAAAAAAAACAGATAAATCAAACTTAAATTCCAAAATTAACCTGCTAAAAGAAATATAAACATGAGAAAATAGTTTTTTATAATAAAATTATTGTAAACATATTTTTTATATTAAAAAAATCATTATCTTATTTAATAAAACTTATTTTCTTTATTCTCTCAATTTTTTTTTAGATTAAATTTTTAAAAACCAAAGAAGGTACCGCCATGGTACAAATGGGTGATGCCGTTGCTGTTGAACGTTGTGTCCAACATTTGAACAACATTCCGGTTGGTACAAGTGGCAAAATACAAATTGCCTTTTCAAAGCAAAATTTTCTATCTGAAGTTATAAATCCCTTCCTATTGCCCGATCATACACCCAGTTTTAAAGAATATACTGGCTCAAAAAATAATCGTTTCCTATCGCCGGCACAGGCAAGCAAAAATCGTATACAACCACCGAGCAAGGTATGTGTGAAAGTATTACTTTTATAGAAAAATTTTTATTAAAATTATAATATTTTTTTGTTTATAGATTTTACATTTCTTTAATACACCACCTGGCCTCACTGAAGATCAATTAATTGGCATTTTCAATATTAAAGAGGTTCCTGCCACATCTGTACGATTATTCCCATTGAAAACAGAACGTTCCTCATCGGGTTTAATTGAATTCCCTAATATTGCCCAAGCTGTTTTGGCCATTATGAAGTGTAATCATCTGCCAATTGAGGGTAAAGGTAAGTTTTTTATAAGAAAGTCTGTATTTTAATTTAGTCGAGTATATAAAATAGTTTGTAGTTTATAATATAGTCCATCATAGTCTTGTCTGTAGTCCAGTTTATAGACGATTCTAGAAAGAAGTGTATAATCTCTCTATAGTCTTATCTATAGCCTAAACAATAGCTTAGTTTTAAGCCTGTTTAATATTCTATAGTCATGTCCACAGTCCAGTACACAATCCTATAGTCTAGTTTTTAGTCTAGTTTATATTCTAGTGTATGGTCTCGTCTATAGTTTCTTATTTAGTCTATAAGCTTTTCTAAAGTCCAGTCTAAAATTTAGTCATAATTTATAATCTAGTCGATAATCCAGTCAATAGTCTAGTTGATAGACCAGTCCAGAGTCTATTCTATAATGTATTATACAGTCTAGTCTATAGTGTATGATATGTTTGATATTTCAGCCGATAGTCTTTAGTCTAGTCCAAAATCTAGTCTATAGTCTTGTATATAGTATAGTCTATGGTCTTGTCTATAGCCTCGTCTATAGTCCAGTCTATAATGTAGTCTATAGTCTAGTCTTAAGTCCAGTCTATAGTATATGGTCTCGACTATAGTCTAGTGTGGACTATAGTCAATACTATAGCCCAAACTATAGCTAGTAATATAGTCCAGATTATATTCAGTTCTATAGCCGAGACTTTACTCAGTACTATACCCCGACTTTAGTCAGTACTTTAGCTCAGACTATAGTCAAAATTATAGCCCAAACTATAGTCTATACTATAGCCCAGACTATAGTCTATAATATTGCCCAGAATATAGTCAGTACTTTAGCCTAAACTATAGTCTATACTATAGTTCAAACTATATACTATATCCCAGACTATAGTCTATACTATAGCCCAGACTATAGTCTATACTATAGCCCAGACTATAGTCTATACTATAGCCCAGACTATAGTCTATACTATAGCCCAGACTATAGTCTATACTATAGTCCAGACTATAGTCTATACTATAGCCCAGACTATAGTCTATACTATAGCCCAGACTATAGTCTATACTATAGCCCAGACTATAGTCACTACTGTAACCCAGACTATAGTCCATACTATAGCACAGACTATAGTCAGAACTATAACTCAGACTATATTCCATACTTTAGCCGGGACTACAGTATATTCTACAGCCCAGACTATAGTCTATACTATAGCCCAGACTATAGTCTATACTATAGCCCAGACTATAGTCTATACTATAGCCCAGACTATAGTCTATACTATAGCCCAGACTATAGTCTATACTATAGCCCAGACTATAGTCTATACTATAGCCCAGACTATAGTCTATACTATAGCCCAGACTATAGTCTATACTATAGCCCAGACTATAGTCTATACTATAGCCCAGACTATAGTCTATACTATAGCCCAGACTATAGTCAATATTATATCCCGGACTATATACTATAGCCCAGACTATAGTCAATATTATATCCCGGACTATATACTATAGCCCAGACTATATTCAGTACTATAGCCCAGACTATAGTCAGTACTATAGCCCAGACTATAGTTTATACTATAGCCCAGACGATAGTCTATTCTATAGCCCAGAGTATCTGTACTGTAGCACTAACTTTAGTCAGTACTATAGCCCAGACTATAGTCCAATCAAGTTTATAGTCTATAGGCCAATCTATAATTTAGTCTATAGTCTAGTTTATAGTCCATTATTTAGGGTATAATCCAGTGTAGTAGTGTAGTCTATAGTCTAGTCTATAGTCTAGTCTATAGTCTAGTCTATAGTCCTGTCTATAGTTTAGTTTAGTTTAAAGTCTAGTCAATAGTCTATATTGTGGTGTGTGATCTAGTCTCAAGTGTAGTCTTTAATCTAGTCTATAATCCAGACTATAGTCAAATCTATAGTCCAGTCTATAGTGTAGTCCAGGGGTTCTCACAAGACCTCGCTTCGCGACCCCCTTTTGACGTTGTAATGGAAGCGCGACCCACTACAACTAAAGTAATTTTTAAAAATAATATTAATAATTTTTACATTGTTTTCCTTTAATATTAAGAGACTTTTTCGTATAATATATCTAATATTCTCTGCGTCCACAAAAGATCGAATCTCAGTTTTGAGGGACAAAAGAGTAAAAAAGATATTTTTACATAATTTGTTTTATATTTTTAGGGCTTCGGAGCCAACAAGCGAATATACTTTGCTATATTTCAACTATTTAAGATGCTTTTAAATCTGTTGATTCAAAATTAAATTCAACGAACTTCAACTCTTTTTTAAAATGAACCTGGTGCTTTCTTAATACTAACATTGATAGTACTTTCTGTTTTTAAATTATAAAGTTGCTTAAGCAATTTTTCTTCATAAAAAAATTGTAAAAAAAGATAAAATAAAAGTAGAATTTCATGTGAAAAAACTATAGTTTCATCAAATTTAAGTGAACTACATATTTATCTTTTTAATTAATTGTTTTCCCTGCCACATCGTAAAGTTTTCTTTATACTGCGTCATTGGACAGAAGTGTCCCATAGACAAACATTTTGTAGGAAGATTAAAAAAATTTTTAAAATTGCATTGTAGTAATACGTACTATTGATAATATATATGTTTCTAAATTTAAATCGTCTTCTATTGAAACAAAATCCCACAGAAAAAAATTTTAAAATATTTTTTTCCATAACCAGCATAAAATTACGAATTTTTTCATACCTATTTCGATTAAACAATTTTTTTGACTAATATGTATAGGACCCATGACCCAAGCAAATTTTTACTCATCGTTCGGGGGGTGTTCCTATATCGACACTCTTTTGCTTTGATTATAGTTATCTTTTTGAAGCATATTTTCAATTAAAGGTTTCTTCATTACTAGTTTCTAAAAAGAACTCATTTTAGAAAAAACTTTACGCTTGTCTTATTTGGATATATTTTGTAAAAAGATGTATTTCCATTTTTAAATAGTTTCATGTTTTTATTGGAATTTTCATTTTAACTTGTAAATAATAATTATATTAAAAAATTTTATGTTTAAGAATATGTTTCAGGAACTCTTCGCGACCCCCCACGAATGTCCTTACGGACCCCTTGTGGGTCGCGGACCCCCATTTGAGAACCGTTGGTGTAGTCTATAGTCTTGTTGATAGTCTATAGTTTAGATTATAATGTAGTCAATAGTCTTGTCTATAGTCTAGGCAATAGTCTGTTCTTCTATATAGTCCTTTCTATAATCTGTTCTAAAATCTGCTCTATATTCTTAATCGTAGTCTATAGTCAAGTTTACACTCCATTTTCTAATTTTATAATTCTTTTCCCAAACATGATTTAAATTAAATATTTTTTTCTAAAATTCTTTTTAATTTAAATTCTTTATATATTCCTCCTTTAAGGTACCAAATTTCCATTTATCATGAAACTTTGTTTCTCCTCCTCCAAATGCATGAATGGAGCTTGGAATAATGCGGCAAATGAAGGTATGATTGAAAAAGAAAATGATGTCGAAATAAAACAAGATCCGTATAATTGAGAAAATGTTATACCCATACAATTAACAACATATTAATATTAAAGAAAAAATACAAACAACAGCAACAAAATTCAACAGAAATATTTTTTAATTATTATTAACAAGAAAACCCCCCAGAGAAGTTAGAGGCAGCAATAACACAAAAGAGCAGCAGCATTTCACAGGCAGAAGGAAAAAACAAATTGTGAGAGCAAAATAAAAATTTTATTTAAAAACTGCATGATTTTTAAATAATAAAAAAAGAAATTAAAAAAGAATTTTTAACTTATAAATATTTGTTATATAAATTTAAATTATTTTAATTTGTTTTTTATTATTATTTTTTATATATTAACTTATACAATATATATAAATATAAAAAATTAAATCGTTATGTTTTTCTTTTTTTAGTTATATTTTTAATTTTATTATTATAACTGTAATTTAGTTGTAAAATATTTAAATATATTAATTTTCTTTTTCCTCTTTTTTTTATAAATCTAAAGCTTTTTTCTGTATTTTAAACAAAAGCTTTAATTGTTATTTTTTTTTTTTTTTTAACCATACTTGACTTGTTTTGTTTTTATTATTTTTATATAATTTAAAACTTCCATTTGTTTTTAATAAAAATTACAAAAAATAAAAACTGTAAATTAATAAAAATAAATTATTAACGAGATAAAGAAAAAGTAATGGAAGTTTTTGAAAAAGAAAAAAAATTAAATGATTTTGACAATATAACATTAAAAAAAAATAAAATTTAAATACAAAATTATAAAAAAAAAACAATCTAGACATATAGCAGTAATTTAAATAAAAAAAACAAACATTGTAAAGGAAAATTCCTATAAAAAAATGAAAATTTATTAATAAAACAAAAAATTTATAAATAAAAAAATAATAAAAATAAATGATTGGGTTTTGCTTAAATTTAAAATTATTAACAACAACAAAAAAAGTAGTATTATAAAATTAAATTTAAAAAAAAAAAAAACAAAAAAAATATAAATGTTAATTTTATATAATTAAGTAAGATGTGCTTAAATTTAAAAATGAAAAAAATATAAAAAAAAACAAAATTAACACCTTACGCCTGTTAAATACTTTAAAAACAAGAAGAAATTCTTTAATAAAAAAATTTGAGCAATTTTTATTTTCTAATTAAAAGGCGTTAATTTGTGAAAATTTATTTTTAAAGAAAGAAAAAAATTTAAAACAAAAAAAATAAAATTGCACAATTTTTACAAATTTACAATTTTACCAACCATTTAAATAAAAAGACATTTTTTGTGCTTATTTTTAATTAATTAATTAATTTATATTTATAAATAATAATTATTTTTTTAGTTTCTTTTATTTTTAAATATTTTGTTTATTTTAATTTTTTAGGGCTTTTTGTTTTGTTTGTAATGTAAAATATTTTTTTTTTTTTTTAAAGAAATTAATAAATAAAAGGAAAATTTTAATTATTTTTTATTTTTTTTGTAATTAAATTTAAAGTTTGAAAACAAAAAAAAGATAATTTTATTTTAAGTATGTAAAAAATAAATATAAATGCTACAAATTAATTTAAAAATTAAACAAAAATTAATAAGAAAAAAATTAAAAGAAAAAATATGCAAAAGGAAACAAACACCTTAAGAAAGGAAAAACAAAATGCTTTAAAGAGAAAAAGTTTAAAATTAAAAAAAAAAAAAAAAAAAAATAACAATTATTAATTTTTAAAGGACTTAATAAGTTACTTGCTAAATCGTTTGCAAATTGAAATCATTAAAATTTAATTCTATTCAAACACATTTTCTGAACTCAAAATAGTTTCAAGCTATTTTTTAAATCGTTTCCAACAAAAAAAATTCTATGTATTTTTTAACCATTTGCGTACTACTTTTGTATTTATACCAGCAAAATTTTGGTAATGGCATGTAGTTAGAGATGTAGTTATTTTTCAATGACAACATCATACCGTTTGCAGTACATAGAAGTAGTTTAGTGAATAATTATTTTAACCCAATATGTAATTTCTTATTTGTGATCAGAGTTTTTGAAAAGCTAGTTTTTATTGTTTTTTTTATTTTTATTCACTTTACCAATAAATCTATTAAAGAAGGAATAAATATGTGAGGAAACAAAATTTGCTTATGAATTAATTTTTAATTTGGAATAGTTTTTAAAATGTTTCCTTATTTTAAAGTTTTTGAAATTAAAATGTATAAAACAGCTTTTTATATCTTAAAATTTCATTACTAATAAGTAATTTAAAACGCAACTAGATCCTCCTGTTTTAACTTAAAATAACTTCCGTAATTTTTTAAATTCAATGAGTTATTGAAAAACTTTAAAGTAATTAGTTCTTATAATAACATCTAAGTAATGACATGAGGTTAGCATGTCTAATGTCATCACCGTGTTAAAATAATTGATTATTCAGTTAATGTGTAAGTAGTGTAAAGCCTTTTTATTAGCTTCTTAACTTATTACCTGGCAACCAAAGTTTTTTTTGGAGATTTAAATACCTATTGATTTTTATAAAATAAAATGCTAACACTGTCTTATATATTTGTTTCAATATCAGCTATAAAATATCAGCGGCTTAACAATTATAGAGAAATGTTTTAGTTTCTCTAACTATATTTCTATAAGTTTAACTCCAAATTTTTCAAATATTTCCCTCTTGTAGAAAACTAATCAAATTATTAGAAGCAACAAAGAAAACCTTTTTTTTTCTTTTTGTAAATACTAGACAAGAACATAAATTTTTGATACTTTTCCAAGATTCTTTGGCATATAATTGCCTGCAAAATAAACAGCTTCAGATTGAAGTCTTATGAACTTGGTAAACAATTTCAACAGAAATTCAAAGATATAACGGCTTAAAAATGCTGACAATGAGTTAAAATTATCTAATTGTTATTCAAATTTAAGAATGAATTCGTTTCGAAATAAATAATTTTCCAATTTCAATATCCATAACACAATTTTTTCGAATCCTTTTATTTTGTTTTTTGAAACTAATCAGAATATAATCTTCTTGATTTTATTAAATTCGTACTTGGATTAAAAGCCTCGTGTTAAAGAAAACAAGTTTGAATGTTATCGATTTTCAGATTTCCAGAAGATGTTACTCCACGATTTTCGATTAATTCAAAGAAAATTTAATGAAATGTTTTAAATAATTTCGATTTTCTAAAATATAAAATATTTTTATTTTAAATAGAATTATCTGGTATGTCACAGACATTTTTCAGAAGTGAACATTTTTGTATAGTCGAATTCGTAACGTTTTCATTTTGCTTCTTCAGCACAAATACGTTTTCATAAATTCGAAAAAATATTAAAAATGCTTTTTTAGAAATAAATTTTTAAAATCAATTCCACTTTACTATTTTTATGCGGATTGAAAACGAAAATTTTTTTCGTTTTTCGTTTTCTATAGAAGTTAAATACGATTTCAATTTTACTTTCGTACGAATTTGTGTTCTGTGACATACCCGTATGTTTAAGAGCTTTAGAAAGCGATATTAAACTTTTTCATATTAAAATTCTAAATAAACCTTCAGAAGATAGTACAGGCAAAGAATGGTATGTTTTCCAAATTTTCATCTATTTTTCGAACTTGATATTTTGCTTTTCGAAATAAATTAGAAAGTGATCAATTTGATTTAATTAAATTTGAACTATTAATATTTCAAAAAGCCTCCGAACTGCTAAAAAAAGAAGAATAAGTTTGAATATTTTCAAATTTAAATACTAAATACCCTTTAGATGGTAGTAAATAAAGCAATTCAATATAAATACTTTCGATTTAATATTTATACAATAATTTTTTCGAACTTGAAACACGTTACAAATAAATTTTTGTATTTTATTCATTACAGAATAGAAACAAATTTAAAATTTTTGAATTCAAATGCGAAGCTATTCGAACTAAATGTATATTGTAATTGAATTTCAAATAGACAAACATGTTTAAATTATAAAGAAGCTGATGTTTTTAAAATAAATATCGAATAATTTCGTTATTCGAATATATCAAATAGAAAGTAAAGAAAGAAATTTGCTAAATTCCTAAGTCGAAGTTCACACACATCTATTTCACTTGTCGCAAATCTGAGTTTATAGGGGAGAGAGAGGAAAAGGGAATACTAAACTAACATTCTCTTTACCTCTTTCGCCTATAAAGTCGGAATTGCGGCAAGTAAAATTGATGTTTGTAAAGGCCGACTAAGTTATAATTTTTCAAATAAAATTACGGAAAGGAGACTTAGATCCACGGAGAAAATACATTTAATTCCAAGAAGTAATCTGCCTGTTTATGAAATCCTCATCGGAATTGAATTGGAAACGAAATTCAAATCCAATTTCAACTTGAAATGGGTTTATGAAAACGTACCGAAAATAATTTGTTAAATGATTGATGTTTCCGCTTTGAATTACATTTTTATGTTTTTAAATAAATAATGAACGGCTGTAAGCATAGATTAACAACTAGATATTTATGTGAGAGAAAAAAACCTAATTCAATTGTCAGAAACCTAATTCAAACAAAAACAAAATACATGTAGTCACATATATTTTGTTTTTGTATTTTAAAAAAAATGAGTAAATTTTTTGAAAATTTAGTATAGGGTGGCTCTCACATAAACTTCTAGTTCTATTCTATGGCTGTAAGCGTTATTTAGAAATTCTCCTTATAAACTGGAGACGTAAGTATTAAAATTTTCAAATCCAATTGTTGGATTTTATACACAGATATCGAATACATAAACACAATTTATTGGTTTTGTTGAGAAAATGTTGTTAAACCAATCCGTGTTGGATTCTATAAACTGGCAGAATATTCTAATTATGATATAACTGAGCTGAGCTGATTTTTATATCTTCTAATAAATATAGAAGATAAATTTCAATTATTTGAAAAAAATTTCTTTTGATTTTATTGAATTCCAAAAAATTTATTGCGATTTTCGAAACGATTTGTACAGTAACTCGTAAAGAATTCTAATATTCGAAAAATTGTTTTTTGTCATTCAAATCAAGCAATTTCGAATTAAAATACCAACTATAACCAGCAGATAAGACTTTTGCAAAATTTGTTTCGAAAACATTTTTCGAAATTTTTTATTTCTAAACTTTTAAACTTTTTTCTTTAAAGCATATAAATAACAAGGTGTTTGTTTATATATTTAAAAGCATTGACATAATTTTTAATAATTCTTTATCTCTCTATCATTTTAAAGAAAATCAAATCTCAATTTTATCTCATGAATTTATTTCAATTTAAACATAAAACGCTATTTTATAATTTTCATAAAAAATAAAACATTACAAGAAAAAAATTAATAAATGATAAAAAAAAAACATCAACAGAGCTATAAAAAACATATTTTTGAATTTTCTTTTTTAAACAAAAATAAATAAATTTTTTGAGAACAAAATTTTATGGAAAAAAACCAAAAAAAACTATATCAGCAATAAAAGGCAACACTTTAACCAACCATATCAATGGCGTATTAAACATAAAAATCATAAGAAAGAAAAAAATATCTTAGTTTATAAAAATTTAGAAAAAAAGGAAATGTTTTTAATAAATATTTAAAAGAATAAACTAATTATAAGCAAAAGAAATTAAAAAAAAGAAATCTAAAAAATTTACTTTAAAAAAAAAAAAAACCAACAATAAAAACAAATATTTTCTAATAATTTTTTTCTAAAACCAATAAATTTCAGTTTTAAAAAAGGGAGAGTGACTTAAAAAAATTTATCAAAAAAAATCTTACTTAACAGTAGCAACGAATTATTATTAAAAGAAATAAATAAAAAATTGAATTTCTAAAAAAAAAAAAAAAATTAATTTAAAAAAACAGCGTGCAATTCTTGATAATTTTTAAATATTTCTTTGAATGATATAATATCTCTTTATTATTTTTTTTTTTTTAGAAACTAAATTATTGTTTTAAATTAAAATTTAATTTTTTAATTTAAAAATTCTTAGAAAAAAAAGCAACGATCTTTACAAGCTCCTAAATTAATTTAAATATAATTTTAATTATAAGTATACAAAAATCTAAATAAATTAATAAGAAAAATTTAAAATAATTTAAATTTAGACCAAGAGTTGATAACAATAAAAATTTAAAAAAATAAAAATTTACTTAATATAATTTAATACAAAATTTCTTTTAATTTTAAACATTTAGTTTTATATCTCTCTCTTTTTCATATTCTCTTGATATTTTAGAACTCTTTAAGGACAGACTCTTTAAAGCAGTGATGGAAGACATTGTAATCTAGACTCCCGAGATATGAAATTTAAAAAAATGCCCTCACTGCTTTAAAGGCAATTTCCAAAGGATCAAATTTAAAATCAAAATTTCTCTAATAATTTTAATAAAATTATTAAAGTCTGTCTTTAATTTTCTTTTAAGAATTTAATTTAGAAAAAATAAATCAAATTATTTTTTTAACAACAATCAAATGGTAGCTACATATTTAATATAATTATTTTATTATTATTTTTTTAATAAATAATTGTTCAAGTTTTATTTTTAATTTCCAATTTTTTTTATCATGATTTTTATGTTTATGTAAAATTTAAGTTAAAATTTAATTATTATTTTTTCTCTCTCTGTAATTAACTTAAAGGTACTTAATTTATAATATGTTTATAATTATTATTATTTTGTTATCATTATTATTATTCAATATTAGTTTTTAATGTATGAAAAAAAAAGAAATCAAAATAATTATCAAGTTTTTTTTTTTTTATTTTAAAATTATTGTTTTAATTATTTGTAATTATATTTTTTAACTCTTTTAAAATAAAAAAGTGAAAAATCTCTTAAAAAAAATAAAAAATAAAATTTAAAAAAATAATTATTTCTTGTTTTGTTTTTATTATTATTATTTTTTTTTTTTTTTTTTTAATTTAGTAAAGCGATTTATTTTAAAACTAAAGGGGAGTTGTAACACCCACAATAAATTTAAAAACTTTTTTTACTGCTACATTAGGTTTTGGTTAAATGAGTAGACCGTGGAAAAACGTAAACGATTTTTATAACCTAGTGACATTATTGTACATCCTTCAAACTGTATAGTTTTTCAAAGAAAATATACATGATTCTGCATTCCTACAAAGCCCGCCAATTACAGAGATGTGGTATCGTTTCTTCTTACTCATCTGAACTACTTACTTCTACAGTATATGTAGTTAACACTTCGAAAACTATCAAACAAAGGCCTGTTTAAAGTAAAATAAAAAAGGTCAGAAGGGCTTTAGTTTTCCTAGTATCAATTGTGGGATCAAAGGTTTCTAGATATATTACAGGTTGTTATGGTGGACCACCTCCAAAACCTTTCCTTAAGGGTCCAATAAACATTTACCTTTGCTTCTGCTAAATCCTAAAACAATCTGACTTTGGCTCATACGTTCGCCATTTCGTTCCTAAGAATGACCTCATGGAATGGCATAGCTGACATTAAGATTTAGTATACATCTCGATGGCACCTAAACGACTTCAGGGCGCTGATAGCAGACTGACAGCATAATAGTCGATGCTTTCATAACAAGCTCCCCAAATTTACCAGACTTGGCTCCGGTGTTAGTTTTTTATCTAACAGTGAAGCCCAGTTCCATCAGGGCTACTAAACCTAAAAGATTTAACTAAATTTGTCCTAAGGATGATAAAAGCTATGATCATACCTTAGTTCGATTGACTCTCTTTGTGTAAAAGCAGACTTGACCGTGATGTATATGATATAGATATCATGTGAAGCAAAATGCAACATAATCTCTAGACATAACATAATCTCTAGACTGGATTGAGGAGTAAAACTAATCGCTAGGCAGACTAGTCTTTGTACATTTTTCAAGATGGAAAGATGTGTCTTTTTATTAATCTCTCTTTACCAGACAAGTAGTCAGTAAGAGAGAATTGGTTACAATGTAAAGTTAGAGATCCATATTTGAACAAATAAAAGAATTCTTACCCTGCGGGAAATTTGTGGCAGTGCCAGTTGAGTGCCAAGTGACACCTAACTCGTCACCAAAGTTCCAATTGAGAACCAGTTGACACAAACACACTCACTATTTAACAGTTGAGAGTCAATTTATAACATGTTTGTTAAGTGCCCAATTAGCAACTCGCGCGCAATTACAATCAGTGGCTGAGTGGTTAGCGTTGAAGACTATAAAACATAACATACGTTAGATGAACATGGGTTCGATTCGGGGTGCCGCCATCGGCATTAACGAAAAATTATAAAATAAAAATAAACATAATTAATAAAAATAATAATAAAAAAAATTTAAAAAAAAACAATCACCGAATTTTTATCAAATTTTTATTATATTAATCGACACTGAAACTGTCCTCTTGGACCAGTCCTGTGACCTGTCCCAAGGGGCTAATTAGCCACCTCCAATGACAACCCCATGTAAAAGTGACAGGTTCCTCTCATATAAAGTTCCGGAACTGGGACCGGTCACTAGCCCTGAGAACCTGTCACGTGACTAGTTTTGAACCGGTTCTCTTTATGGTATCAATGCCTTCTTTCTATGAGAGCATGAAGTCTAAAATTACAATTAAGTATTTGACGTCTTTGGAAACCCTCCAGAGGGATATGATCCACTCTAGATAATATAACGACTGGAATTTTATATTTACAGACTAAAAGTACCAAATCGATCTTGGGTGTGTTTATTCCTAGACCGTTTCTAGAACCATCTAACTAGCACATTTAAGGCAAATCGGTGATATTATTCTCCGATGAAGAGAATTACGTTACCTTTATATGCGACTTTGGTTCTTTTCCTGATGAGACGGAAAATAATTTCATTTACAAAAATCCTCTCCCGAGGAGTACATTTTAATTTTTTACTTAAATTATAATTTTATAATAAATTTATAATTTTATACTAGTTATATTTTTATACTAATATCATATTTTTATACTAAAATTATAATTTTGTACTAAAATTATAATTTAATACTAAAGTTATAATTTTGTACTAAAATTATAATTTTGTACTAAAATTATAATTTTGTACTAAAATTATAATTTTGTACTAAAATTATAATTTTGTAATAAAATTATAATTTTGTACTAAAATTATAATTTCATACTAAAATTGTAATTCCATACTAAAACTATAATTTTTCACTAAAATTATAATTTCATACTAAACTTATATTTTTGTACTAAAATTATAATTTTATACTTAAATTATAATTTCATACTAAAATTATAATTTCATACTAAAATTATAATTTTGTACTAAAATTATTATTTTATACTTAAATTATAACTTCACACTAAAATTATAATTTTGTACTAAAATTATAATTTTATACTTAAATTATAATTTCACACTAAAATTATAATTTTGTACTAAAATTATAATTTTGTACTAAAATTATAATTTTGTACTAAAATTATAATTTTGTAGTAAAATTATAATTTTATACTTAAATTATAATTTCATACTAAAATTATAATTTTAGTACTAAAATAAGTTTATACTTAAATTATAATTTTGTACTAAAATTATAATTTTATACTTAAATTATAATTTCACATTAAAATTATAATTTTGTACTAAAATTATAATTTCATACTAAAATTGTAATTTTGTACTAAAATTATAATTTTATACTAAAATTATAATTTTGTACTAAAATTATAATTTTATACTTAAATTATAATTTCATACTAAAATTATAAGTTTATACTAAAATTATAATATTGTACTAAAATTATAATTTTATACTTAAATTATAATTTCACACTAAAATTATGATTTTGTACTAAAATTATAATTTCATACCAAAATTATAATTTTGTACCAAAATTATAATTTTATACTTAAATTATAATTTCACACTAAAATTATAATTTTGTACTAAAATTATAATTTTATACTTAAATTATAATTTCACACTAAAATTATAATTTTGTACCAAAATTATAATTTCATACTAAAATTATAATTTTGTACTAGTTATAATTTTGTACTAAAATTATAATTTTATACTTAAATTATAATTTCATACTAAAATTGTAATTTTGTACTAAAATTAAAAGTTTATACTAAAATTATAATTTTGTACTAAAATTATAATTTTTATAAATTTGTACTAAAATTATAATTTTGTACTAAACTTATTATTTTATACTAAAATTATAATTTCATACTAAATTTATAATTTTGTACTAAAATTATTATTTTATACTTAAACTATAATTTCATACTAATATTATAATTTTGTACCAAAATTATAATTTCATACTAAAATTATAATTTTGTACTAAAATTATAATTTTATACTTAAATTATAATTTCATACTAAATTTATAATTTTGTACTAAAATTATTATTTTATACTTAAACTATAATTTTATACTAATATTATAATTTTGCACTAAAATTATAATTTCATACTAAAATTATAATTTTGTACTAAAATTATAATTTTATGCTAAAATTATAAATTTATACTAAAATGATAACTTTATGCTAAAATTATATCTAAGCTAAAATTACAATTTAATACAAAAATTATAATTTTATACTAAAGTCATAATTTGATACTAAAGTTATAATTTTATACTAAAATTATATTTTTATGCTAAAATTATAATTTTATACCAAAGTTATAATTTAATATAAAAAATTATGATTTTATATTAAAATTATAATTTTATACTAAAAATATATTTTTAGCGTAAAATTATAATTTTAGTATAAAGTTATAATAATATAAATATAATTTTATGCTAAAGTGATAAATTTATACTAAAGTGATAAATTTATACTAAAATTATAAGTTTGTGCAAAAATTAGAATTTTTTACTGAAATTATAACTTTATACAAAAATGATAACTTTATGCAAAAATTATAATTTTACCAATTTTCTGATTGATGTTGTAAAACTTTTTAGAAATTCCATAGATCATTTTATAGAGAGATTTATTTAAATTTATAATTTATTTTCTATATTTTATTTTTAATCTAAAAAATCGTTAATTTTTAATGCCATATTCTAAAAACCAGAATTCCAAAGTCCTCTACCCTACAAGAAAAAAAACCCAAAACTGTATTTCTAATATTTCCTAACAATAAAAAAAAAAAAAAAACAGAAAATGCCAAAACCAATAATAAGTAAAGATAATATTCTGAATTTTTAACATATCGAAATTTAAAAATAATAAAATTATTATTAAAAAAAACTAAAAATGAAACGAATTAAAAAGAAAATGCTAAAAAACAAACAGACAAATTTGTATAATAAAATTTAGTTTTAAGTTAAAATCTTTTTTTAATAAAAAGAAATAATATTCTAAATTTTTTTTTTTAATAAAATTATTATTTTTTTTTGTTTGCTTATTAAATTTTATCCTTCAGTTTTTCTTAGCAAAATTATATAGAAAAAATTATTGAGAACAAAATAAAAAAATGCAAAAATAATTTTAATAATTATTTAGTTAAATTGAATTTGGATTTGATTAATTTGTTTTTACCAAAGAAAAAAAAAAAGAAAATATTTTAAAATAAAAACAAAACAATTTTTCTTACTTTTTTAAAAAACTTAAAATAAAAATAATTACAAGAAATAATTGTTTAAGGTTGTCAGTTGACTTACAATAATTCCTATTTATTTAAAAAAACAAACAAAAGAAAAGAAAATATTTAAATAATATTTATGAATAAAAAAACAATAATTTTTGTTACCTTTTTTTTTATTTAACAGAAAATAGTTAAAATAAGTTTTAAAATTTTATAATAAGTTTTACTAACTTAATTAAATTTTGAATGTTTTTTTGAATATAGTTATGGAAATGAAAATTTAAATAAGTAATTTGTTTTTGATTTTTTTCTTTTTAATTTAAAAGTTTTGAAATTTGTTTAGCATGCTTTTAGTAAACTAGAGAGTTTTTTAATGAATTTCAGTTCATTGTTTCCTGTTTCGTTTTCTTTTCCTTTTTTTTTTTAATTCAAATATTATTTTAAAACAAATTCTCTAAACAATACCAAGTAAAATACAAAACTTTGTACACCGATTTGAATAGGTAATGCGCATTATGCAGAAAAACAAAAACAAAAAAACATATAAAATATAATTCTACATATAAAAAAAAATCTCTATATATATATATTAAAAAACAAATACAAAAATACATAAGAAATACATAAGAAAATATTACATGTAATACTCTTACAACAACCAAAAAAATACTAATCTATATTATACTTAAATTAAAAATAATAAAAAAAAAAACAAACTTATACACTTAAAGAAATTTAATATTAATTAATAATAAACCAAAAAACAAAAAAAAAAAAAACCATAAATTTTTTCATATTAATAAAAGTAGTTTTTATGAAAAATAAAAAACCTTAACTAAAAGCAACATATTTGTAAAGGAAGTGTCAATTTTTTTATTTTAAATAAAACCAAAACAAAACAAAAAAATACTTTAAAAGAATACACTATTACAACAACAGCAACACTGCTTCAAATAACAACAACAAATGACACTTAAACTCACACTAGAAAACACATTAAATATTTGTAGGCCAAAAAAAACAATAACAAAAAAAACACATTTTAGTAGAAACCATTTTACACTTTACACATAAAAGTAAAATAGGAAAAAAGGTTAAGAAAACAACAACAACATCAACAATTACCACATTAACATGATAACAACAAAAACACCAAAATATTACACACACCAAAGAGGCTTAAAGATAGAGTTTTTTAATAAATAAATAAATTGAATTTTTTTAAATTAAAAAATCTTATATCAAGATCCATGATTTGCATTAAAACTGTAATTTTGTATTAAAATTATAATTTAGTACTAAATTTTGTACTAAAATTATAATTTTGTAAGTCAGAATTTTATACTAAAAACAGTATTTTGTTTTAAAATTATTATTTAGTTTAAAGATTTTAGATTTGTATTAAAACTATAAATTTATACTAAGATTATTATTTTGTACTAAAATTGTACTAAAATCTTCTATCTCTATCCAGAGACTCCCGTTATTCTTGAACAATTTTCGATGTGGTGTACACATTCCCTAGGGAATTTATGGCCACTTTGCTATCAGTAAGTATATAGATATTCATGTGTAATATTCCTTGATACTGTATCCATTCAGCGGTTATTTTTATGGTCACTTTCACATGTTTTTGACGAATCGCACGTTGGGGTAAAAGGGGTCGAAAATGGCGCTTAATTCAGGGAAAGGTGATATCAATATTTTATTTTTTTTTTATTGATTTAAAATTTAAAAAAATTCAGTTTTAGAATTTTTATTTTTTTTTTTTGCAGAACGGAAATGTCTGTCCGTCCGTCTATATATTATAGTTAAATGGGTTGAAAATTATGCATAATTCAGAGTAGGGCGGTATCAATACTTTAATGATCACGTTTAATTTTTCTATTTATTAGTAAGTAAAAAAAATTATTTTTAGAATTATAACATGTTTTTTGGCTGAATGGTAATGTCCGTCCTTCCGTCTATACATTTGGGTTAAATGGGACGTAAATGACGCTTCATTCAGGAAAAGGTGATATCCAAATTTTGATGATCACTTTATATTTTTTCTATTTATTAGTTAGTAAACAAATGCATTTTTAGAATTCTATAATATTTTTTGGCATCATGGCAATGTCCGTCCGTCCGTCTATACATTTGGGTTAAATGTGTCGAAAATGCCACTTAATTCGGCGAAAGGTGATATCAAAAGATTAATACTTTCATTTGATTTTCATATTAAACGAGAAGTGGAAAAAAAATATCTTTCAAATTTGAAGATTTTTTTTTTAAGAATTCTAATGTCCGTCCATCTGTCCGTCTGTTTGTTAATTTTTGCAAACTTTCCAGTTCAAAATCGTTTAACTTTTGACTCAATAAAAATAATGACTAAAAATGTTCTTTGTTCGATATATAATTTTGTTTTTAACTGACTACATAAAATTTAATAAAATCTATTGAAAATATTTGGCTATATATGCAAAAACCTTAACCAAGATCTTGTAAAATTGAGATTTTTGAAAATTCAAATGTATATAACTCGAAAAATATATAAGATAAGTAGTATATGCAAGCATGTTTTCTAAAGGATTTACTAAGGACTTTAAGGTGATATAAAAATCTTGGAAATCGGTTAAGGAACAAAAATTCGGTAGTGGTTAAACCTTTTCCATGACACAAGTTGTCTATTTTGAACCCCTATAGTTCTGCTCCTGTTGCAAATATTGGACCCCGCTTCTAAACTCAAAATGCTACTGTTCTCTGCTATGCCTGTATGAAATTTCATGCAAATCCAACCAGCCGATTAGAAGTTACAGATTTATTTCGATTCTTCCCCATTGTTTAATGTTTGATAAAGCAAAGAAAATGTCTGGCACTTAAGCTGTTTTTTGTATGAAATCTACTGGAGTTTTTTCACAAAAATGTAAATTTCTAAAATTGGGCTACATATGCGCACGATTTTTTTTCAGAATATTAAAGTAGACAATATGTTATATTTTTCAGACAATTTTCAGAACAAACATCCTGTAACATTTTTAGTTGCACTCCATGAAAGTTGAAAATTAGTATATTTTTGGTAAATTTTCAAAAAAAAAAAAAAAAACAAAAATACCTGGACAAAAAATAATTTACAAATTCTTGAATAAAAGTAAACTCAAATACCTGAGGTTAATGGTTCCATTTTAAATTTTTCCTTCAAAGCACTTTTTATTAAAAAAAATTCACCGAAAGTTAATGAAAATTTAATTTTTTGCTCTTTTTCCAAAATATAAAAAAATGTTGAACTTTGACAGTTTAGTACACAAAAACAACGCAACCTAGGCTAATGAATTTTATTGTTATTGATACATAATTTTGTTTGGCATCCAATTTTATTACAAAAAGTTAATTTTCAAAATTCAATTAAACGCCACTTTCGACCCCTTTTACCCCAACGTGCATCGGTAAAGATAGCAATGGTGTCATCTGATATTAGGAGACCATTGTCATAGTAAGTTTCATCCAGTATTGGCACTTGAAAACCCGGGTCGAAAGTTGGTCCAGGTGTGACATAGTCAATTTCCTTATTCCAATTAACTATACCTAGGATTTTTGCATGTCCATAATGATAATTATTCCAAGCCCTATTGGCTTTTAATCTAACAACCGTTTGTGCCGCTATTTGCTTTGCCAGGATGTCTGGTGGTAACCAGTTCAGTATTGTCAGCAGCGCTTTGGTTGGGGTGGTTCTAAGAGCGCCAGTGATCATGATCGCCATTTTGATGATTTTTCTTCCCCAGAGTCAACCACTAAACCGTCAACCCGTAGAATAAAATAGGCTTGACGACACATTCGCATAACCAGTATGCATTCTTAGGGTTTAAACCCCAGTTCAGGCCAATTGCCTTTTTGCAGCAGTAGAGGGCTGTTGCAGCTTTCGTGGTCCTTGATATTGTATTAAAATTTCAATTCAGTTTGCTATCCAGTATAAGTCCAAGGTATTTGGCATTATCGGATAATGTCAGAGTGACACCATTTAGTTTCGGGGTTACAAATTTAGGAATCTTATATTTCCCAGTTCATTCTTAGTTGGGTTTACTCCCAGTCCACAACTGTGGCACCATTTGAGTGGGAGATCTATTGCGGATTCCATTACTTCCGAAAGAAGTTTTTTTTTGCCCGTAGCAATTACTGCTACGTCATCAGCGTATGCATTTGTCTTGCAACACGTCTTTTCCATGGTCCTAAGTAGTATGTTTATATTTAGATTCCAAAGTAGAGGAGACAATACGTCCCCTTGTGGGGTACCTCTCGTTGCTACCTTGCAAATATTCGAGGCGCCCAGATTTGATTCGATGCGCCTAAAAATAAAAAGCCTCCGGAAAAATTAAATTATCGTGCGATCTATTCCAAGTTGTAACATGGCACCATTTGAGTGGGAGATCCATTGCGGATTCCATTACTTCCGAAAGAAGTCTTTTGATCTTTGCCCGTGGCAATTACTGCTAAGTCATCAGCGTATTCAATTGTCTTGCAACACGACTTTTCCATGGTCCTAAGTAGTGTGTTTATATTCAGATTCCAAAGTAGAGGAGACAATACGCCCCCTTGTGGGGTACCTCTCGTTGCTACCTTGCAAATATTCGAGGTGCCCAGATTTGATTCGATGCGCCTAAAGGTAAGAAGCCTCCGGAAAAATGAAATTATCGTGCGATCTATTCCAAGTTGTAACATGGCTTCTATGACAGAGTCAGGTTTGACGTTATTAAAGGCTCCTTCAATATCCAGGAAGGCTACCATTGTAAATTTCTTATAATTTAAGGGTCTTTCTATGTGACTTACCAGTGAATACAGCGCAGTTTCGGTCGAAAACGGTCAAGAGGTATGGCAATAGTATTATCTATGTTCTCCTGGAGATCTGCTGGAATTATACCATCCGGACCCGGAGATTTAAAGGGATGAAATCTTTTAACTGCCCATCTTAAGCGGTGTTCTGTAGGACATTTGTATAATCTTCTTTAGGCTGTGAGAATAGTTCTTGGCAGACAGGGAAGTTAATTTTGTACTAAAATCATAATTTTCTACTAAAAATATAAATTTGTACTAAAATTAAAATTTTGTACAAAAGTACAATTATAATTTTGTACTAAAATAATAATTTTGTACTGAAAATTTAACTTTGTACTAAAATAGAAATTGTAATTTAGTACTAAAACTGAACTAATACTAAAATTTTAGCTTTTGTACTAAAATTTTAGTTTTAATCTAAAATTTCAATTTTATACTAAAATTTTAATTTTATACTTAGATTTTAATTTTGTTTTAAAATCATAACTTTTGTTCTAAATACGATTTTATGTCCCTTTTTTTTAAGCAAATTTTTCAAAAATTCTATTTTTGGCCTTTACATGATCATTACAACAAAAACACTTTAAAATACAACATCAACAACAACAAGAACATTGTGTAATCGTAATAACTGGTGATAAAAAAAATAATAAAACAATTTTTGAAAAAAATTAAAAATTTTGAATGGAAATTTAAAATAAAAGTCATGCAATATAAAAGAAAACATATTGTAGACTTGAAAGGATAGCAAAGGGAAATAAATTTAATTGATTATTATTAATTCCAAATAAAATTCATATTTTAAATGTCTATATAGAGTATAAAAATATTAAGTAATTATTCCTCTAAAAAAAAGCAAACATATGATGAAGAAATTTTCTTCGAAAAAAAAAAATTAATAATAATAAAAAATAAATAAATAAATAAAACATTTAAACGAAAACTAGAGAAACGAATTAAATTTAAAAATTTAAACAAATAATTTGTTGTCAATTTTAAGTTTTTCTTTATTTTTTTAAATTATTTTACATTAATAAATGTCTGTTAGCGAATTTGTAGTATCATACACATATTTCTAAATACAAAAAAGAAAAAGAAACAAATTAAACTATATTTAACTAAAACAAATTTTAGGTCATATCAATGTATTTAAAACTAAAGTAAAGAAAAATTTAAATTTATTAAATATAAAAAAATAAAAAAAAATAAATGAAAAGTATTATTAGGAGTCTCACAAATAGTAAGAAAATTAAGGTTAAAATAAAATCAGAAAATCCCCCCTTAATTATAGTAAAAATATTTACTCATAAATAGAGAAAGTTGCAGAAAAAACAATGGTAGTTATTACATAAATTATAATTTTATATAAAAGTGTGCAATACGATTTTTTTCTGCTTAATTTTTATTATTTATAGAATTATGTTAAAAAATGAGGATTTAAAAAGGGACTTAAATATAGGTTCTCTTATCCTTTTTATCTTATGTATCATACACTTGTTATTATCTACTTAGTTAAACAAAATTTCACTTAGTTTAATATTAATAAAGAAAAACATTAATTCATTCAGTTCTTCCAGTGTATTTTATTTATGTTTGAAATAAAAATTTAAGATTATGTTAATTTTAAATTTATGTTTTTAGCACACTTATTTTTAAACACAATAAACAATTTTTATTTTTTTATTAATTATTTTTTATATAAAACTAAAGGATTTGAATTTGGATTTAAAAAAGTAATTCATTTTTATAGAATTCATATATATAAAGAAAAGAAAAAACTTCCTTTAGTAATTCCTATTTATTTTTTAAATGACAAAAGGTTTTGAATATTAATTGAATTGAATAATTTAGTATATATTAAAATACTCACACACACATACACATAACATTTTATTACACTTAAACACACTTTAAACTAAACATTATTTACACTTACTTACATGAATAATAAACTTACACTAATACTCTTACACATATATATATTTAAAAAAAAAAAACATTAATAAACATTTAATACACTTACACTTAATATTTATTATACATACTTTTGGCACAAATTTGCTCATTAATGTAAAAAGGAAAATATTATCTTTTTATTTTTGAGTAAATGTGTGTGGTATACTTTTAGGCTTAAGCTAAGTCATTCACATACAATACATACCATTAATATACAGCTAAATTAAACATAAACAACAAAACATATGTATTTACATATTTTAAATATTAAGGAATAAAACATAACAACAGAATTATTTACATGTTCTCCTCCCCATCTATTAAAAAAATAATTATAACATACTCCCTTACTCTCATTATCTCTCTCCATGTCTTTTTCCATTTATCAAGTTTATACACAAACACACCAACACTACAATAATAAACCAAACAAAATGAATTGAAAAACAAAACCAATAAAATAAAAGTAGTAGTTACACTCTTATGGCCAATTTATTGAGAGAATATAAAATACCGTTAAATTTTATTTGTTTACATTTTTTTTTTTTTCGTTTTATTTACATGTTTTTTTTTTTTTGTTTTGTTTACTTAACAATTAAATACAAATCTCTTGTGTTTATTTTTTTTATTTAAAATGCAAAAACAAAACCTTAACTATTCATAAAATAAAAACAAAACAACCGCCATTTTTATTATGATTTTGCTAAACAAACAAAACCAATCACTCAAATTTAAATGTAAACGTAAACAAAAGCCATAATTAAAACCCAAAATACCACAAAAATATACATAAATAACCTTTGAAAAAAATAAAAATTAAAAAAACCAAAGGAAATTTTAAATAAATTTAAACATTATACTACCTAAATACTAAAAAAAATACTACTACTTAAATATATACTAAAAAATACTAACTATTGAAATAAAAAAAAGTAAATTAATACATATACTTATATACTAAACTAAAGAAAAAAATATTGAACAACAAAAACAAAAACAACAAAACAGCAAAAATATTAAATACATATTGAAAACTCCCAAAGAAAAAAAAATGGAATAAGAAACAAAATTTTTGTTTAAAAAAATGAAAATATTACCAAAAAAAATTTTATTCAATAAAACTGAAAAATTCAAATTATACACCATAAAAAACAAAAAAACAAACAACTTGTTTTATTTCCGCACCAACCAACAGTCAAAAAAGCCAAGACACAAACCTTAAAGGAAACAACAAGCGTTAAAATTAAAATATTAAACTAAAATTTTTAAAAATTTTGTAAATCATAAATTTATAAATTAATTATAATTTGTATTAATAATATACAAATGATATATATTTCTATCGCCTTGTCTCTTCCTTTTTTAGTTTGTGTCTCCATGATGTTTTTCTTTACTCTATAAGTTTAACATATTTAACCACAAATACAAAACAGTTACAGCTACTACTACAACAACAATCAATTACATAACAACTAAAGGTTAACAATAAACTAGTTTATTGTCTCTTTTTCCAAAACGACCCCCACCCAAACCTCAAAACAATAGAATTTTTTTTTTACCATTAACAACAATTACAACTACAGATTAACAGTACAGTTTAGTTTTTTTTTATAATCACTCTTTTTTGGATAGATAAGCCTACAAATATACTACAAATAATAAAACAATTTTTTACTCCCTCGACCTCTCTCAATAAAAAACATTTACATTTCTACCACCACAGACAAATTCATCTCGAGCATTTCAATAACAACAAAATAGGGATTTTATTTTTTTGTTTGTATTTTTTCTATTTTTATTTTTTTATTTTTATTTTGTTGTAAATTTTGTACTAGCTAGTTTTTGTAAACAAATTTTTTCTCTTTTACTCTCTTTTATAATGGTTTGATTTTATTACATAAATAAAAAAAAGTTGTTGAGTTGTTTTTTTCTTTTAAATCATTGTTTATGCAATTTTTGGTTAAATTATGTGGTTGATACTTTAATGAGTAGTTGGTAGAAAAATTTCTTTTTGGAAAATATTTTTTATTAAAATTTGTAAATTTTAAGGCAAAAAAAAAAAGAAGGTGAGTATGAATTTCTCTTAAAGTTTATTTACAGGAAAAAAAAAACGTTTGTTCAAGGATTTAAATGAAAAAAGGGATTTAAAATTAAACAAGCGCAAATGTTATATTCGGCTCGACCGAATCTCTATACCCACCATCAACTTTTTCAAATTTTACGTCATATGGGAGGTGGGCGGTAAAGTGGGCGGACCACGCCCATTTTTTGTTTCCGAATTTACATTGGTCTTTGAACTATTTGTACAATATTTCGTTGATTTTCACCTTATATGGGAGATGGGCGGTAAAGTGGGCGGACTTTGCCCATTTTTGGTCTCCAACTTCATATCGACCCTAGAACTATTTGTACAAAATTTCGTTATCGTACATGCTTTTGTTTAAGAGATATCAGCAGAAAAGTATGATATGAAGCTACAACGGACACCCTGTGTTTCTAGTATTTTGCCCATAACTTTTTTGTTTATTAACCGATTTTGCTCAAATTCAATACCAAACAAACCTTATATAAGATAAATATTTGAGCCATAAGATAAATATTTCGTCCCCTTACGTTGTCCCGTTCGAGCTCTATTCTGCTTTCAACAGACGGACAGACGGACGGACATAGCTAGATCGACTCAGAATCTAACAAGGACCCAGAAAATATATACTTTATATACCGCCATCTTTGATTTCGATATTTTCGATAATGGACCGATAATAACCAATTTCAATAGGTTTTGTCTCTGGACTATAAGAAGCCTGTGTGCTAAATTTCATTAATTATAGTTTGATTAGAAGATTTAAATGGACGGACAGACAGGCAGACATCGTTAAATCGACTCAGAAAGTGATTCTAAGCCGATTGGTATAAATTAAGCTGGGTCTTAAACCAATATTTTTTGTTGTTGTAAATATCAGCACAAACCTTCCCACCTATGGTGATGTTGAGTATAAAAACTGATAAACTCGTTATAATCTTAGAACAAAAAAAAAATATATATATACATATATATTTTAGATCATTTTAGTTTTTCTCTTTATATAGAGAAAATTAACAATCATTTTCAATCACATATTTTTGAAATTATAGAAAAATTTTAAAACAAAAAATGAGCGATTATTTTCAATATTTTCTTTTCATTAAGAAAAGTTCCCATGAATTGCGATTTGTAAAATTGAACAAGTTGCTTCATATATTGAAGCATAACTCGAAAACCACTTGTCTGATTTCATTCCAAAAACTATCAAAAAATTTTAATTCAAATTGTCTTTAAAATATTCTTATGTTACTTTTTAATACATTTAATAGTTATGGAGTTATTAAGTCTAATTTCTGAAAAAAAAAAAAATGAAATTTTATAAAAATTTGCGGAAAAAACTTTTTTTCAAAAAATCATAAAAATTATAAAATAACAAAAATTAAAAATTGTATACATTAGTCATAAAGATAAATTTGTTACAAATTAAACAAAACATATTTCATACAAATCAATGCCTAAATATTGATTTTATTTACAAATTAGTAAAAATACTCCTAATAAATTTTTTAATATTTTTGTGGAATTTGTAAATGAGTATTTTCACTAATTTGTGAATAAAATCAAGATTTAGGCATTAATTTGAATGAAATGTATTTTGTTTTATTTATAACAAATGTATCTTTATGATTAATAAATAAAGATTTAAATTTTTTACATTTTAGAATTTTAATGATTTTTTAAAAATAATGTTTGTTGAAATATCTCCATAACCGTTGACTGTATTAAAAAGTAATGTAAGAATGACTTGAAGACAATTTGAATTAGAATTTGTTAATATTTTTTTGAATAAAATCAAACAAGTAATTTTCGAGATATGTTTTAATATATAATGCAACCTGCTTAATTTTACAAAACTCGATTTATTGCGAGAATGAGATTCAATTCAAAAAAATTGATTAGAGGCTTAGTACTTATTAATACCATGTATCTTAATTGATTGAAAAAATAATATAATAATATAATATAGAAATATTTCCAGTTTGTAACTCTGTGTTATCTAAAATTCATTTATTTTCTTAAATACCCAAAAAACTTTAATTCGAAAAGTTTGTATTATGTTTCCCATTAAATTTGTTAAACTTTTTTTTAACATTTAGTTTTATGTTTATTTATATTTATAAAGAATATATTTCATGCTTGCCTGAACACATTATTATATTTTTTATTATTAAATAATTGAATTATAATAAAAAAAACTACCACAAATACCTGCATAAATAAATTTAATTTTAAACATTTTATTACAAATTTTTTTAAGTGGAAAAACGTTAAAGCAAAAGAAAGAGAAAAAAATCACAAAATATTTATTTAAATAGTATTTTTTTTAATTAAATTTTTTAATGCCAATGGCCAGCATAACAAAAATGCTAATGTAAATAAATAATTGAAGGCAGACAAAAATAAATTAAATTTAACTGTCAAAATATATTAAAAATAAAATAAAAAAATGAGGCAAATAATTTAAAAAGGCAGACATTTTAAATTAAAATAAACAAAATATTTCTTAAATTAAAAGAATTTAATTTTATAACATAATTTATGACAAATTTATATTAAACTACCAACTTTTAATTAGAACATGCTTCGAAAATGCTTACTATTTCAAAAGTAAAGCAGTAAATCACATGCTTAAACTGTTAGTATTTAATAATTTAAGATCCTAACATTATGCTACATTTTTATATCACTAGATTCCCTATAACTATGCTATAGTTCTTTTTTAATAACATACCTTATTTTACTCATTTTTAAATAAAATATTTTTAATCTTCCCCTCAATTATTTATCAGCAAACATTGTGTGGAAATTATTGAAGGATTTATTGTAATCCTTATATTATCTATATATTTTTCCTGCAGTTGGTTCCTTGCGGACCAGCAGAGAATGAAAAAAAGAAGAAAAAAAAAAAAACACAATTTATAGCAAATATTTTAATAAAACATTGATGGCTGGCTTATTGAGATAAATAAAAAATAGTTAAATATTTTTTGTTCAATTTATTTGTGTATGTGCATTGTTTGTTTGGTATTGATTTGTATGATTGTAGAGATATATTTGTTTCATTAATGGGACACAGTGGAACAAAAATGAATTGAAAAGATAAAAATATCCCTTTTATACGGAAAATAATAAAAATTTTTTCTCAGTACAAACAAAATATAAAAAGTAGGATTATTTTTCTTTTTATAGAGATAATTTTAAAAATTATTAATCATTTTCTTCATTAAAAAATTATTATAAATTTATTTTCTCTATATATTGGAAAATACCAGTTTCAAATATTTTTTCGAGAAAATATCAATAATTACCTTTATAGAATATTTTCTTTTATAGAGATAACATTGTGAATTATCCATAATTTTTTATTGACAGAAAAATTATCTAAAATTATTGAATTAATAATAAGAACAAGCGCGAATTATATTCGGCCCGGCCGAATCTATATACCCACCATCAACTCTGTCAAATTTTACGTTATATGGGAGGGGGCGGTAAAGTAGGCAGTAAAGTGGGCGGACCACGCCCATTTTTTGTTTCCGAGTTTACATTAGTCCTTGAACTATTTGAACACAATTTCGTTGATTTTCACTTTATATGGCAGGTGGGCGGTAAAGTGGGCGGACCACCCCAATTTTTGGTTTCCGATTTTATATCGACCCCCGAACTATACATACAAAATTTCGCTGTCGTACATGCTTTTATTGAAGAAATATCAACAAAAAAAGTATTTCACGGACACCCTGTGTTTCTAGTTTTTAGCCCATAACTTTTTTGTTTATTAACCGATTTTGCCCATTTTCAATACCAAACAAACCTTATATAAGACAAATATTTGTGCCTAATTCCGTCCCCCTACGTTACCTCGTTCGAGCCCTATCCTGCTTTCAACAGACAGACAGATAGACGGACTCAGAATCTAACCAGGACCCAGAAAATATATGCTTTGTGGGGTCTAAGATGATTCCTTCGACATGTTACACACAGAATGACAAAATCATTCCGTTCTTTTTGATGGTGGGTATAAAAACATCGAAATTTTGCATAATGATACAAATTATATATAAATTACTTTCTATTTAAATAGATATTCTATTTATAAACAAAAGAAATATCCCAAATCATGCACATGTGCGTTTGCATTCCTAGTTATTCACACCTACATGCTCTTACAGATTAACAAAATCACTCAATCTCGCTTGAGCTCTGTAAGGTTGTACTTAAGTGCGTAGATGTTTTGTAAATTCAAAATATTAAATTAAAATTTTGAAAATTTTTTCAGTGTACAATATAAGAGCTGGAGAGTTATGCAGAACATATACAAATACAGAATATGAATTTTAAGAGCGCCGACCACTGTCCTAAATTTTTTTCATTACATTTTATAAAGAAAATATTGATAAATTTCTCTTAATAGTGGAAATGTGGAAAATTAAAAATTATTTTCATTTAATAAAAAAATTCTCGGAAATTTTCTCTTTATTGGAAAGGTATTGAAAATAATAATTTTCTCTTTATAAATAAAATAACTCTATTTCCACTTTACAGAGCAAATATCAAAAATTAATGGTAAATTTATCTTAAAAAAAAATTGCGAAAATATTTTAAAGACAAAATGTTGGAAATTTTCTTCTAATAAAAAAATATTGTTATTCTCTTTATACAAAAAATATCAGAAGTATATTACAGGTAACCATTGATTTACGCGTAAATTAAAAACACGTAAAACAAGGTACAGAGTAAATACAAAATTATATTTCCGGACCAGAATTTTTATATATAGTGTAATTTAAAGCACTAAATATATGAAAAATGTTAGTTTGGGACCATAAAATCGCGTTAAATTAATACACATGAAATTATTAATTGTTTGTAGTGGTGTCACCGATTTTCTATATTTCAACACATAGTACCTTTACTATCAATTTTCATATCATAATTTATTAATTGATTTAAAATGTTACGGAAATGTTTTATTGGCTTTAAGATCACTTGATAAAGATTCTGCTTAAATTAATTAATTTTGTGATGTCATTGACAGCCATAAATTGTATTTAGGTTGTTTCAAGCTGTTAAAATCTTTTTGTTCAATCATATTTTTTTTTATTTTAGTGATCTTGTTATATTTAAATTATAAGTGTAAAATATTTCGTTTCTATAAAATTGTCTCTAAATTCTTTTAACTATTTTTTCATTAAACATTTCTGCACACGATTCACTATACAGTACTGTATTTCGCAATTCAATCTTTGCCATTATTGTTTAAGCGCGTTATATCAAGTTCGCGTTAAATAAAAACGCGTATTTCAAAAAATGGTTACTATTTTAAACCGTGTTATAAGGAAATCGCGTAAATCGAGGGTTACCTGTATCTATTTATACATAAAATATTGAAAATTTTCTCTTTAGAAAAATGTCTCTTTTACATAAAATATTGGACATTCTCTCTCTATTTTTTTTTACTCTTTCTTTTCCTCACAGATAAAATATCGAAAATTATCAACAAAAATATAGCAAAAATCGAAAATGTTTTACAATTTTCTTTTTACAGAAAAAATGTCGGACATTTTCTCTTTATGATAAAAGTATTGATAATTTTCTTTTAACTGAGATAATATCGGAAACTAAAAATTATTTTCTCTAAATAAAAACATTTTATAAAACGTTCTCTGTTGAGAAAATATTGAAAATAATACATTTTTTTGTTTATGGAAAAAATATTGAGAGAAAATATCGAAAAATGTCAATAAATTTCTCTTACAAAAAAAAAAAAAAACAATCCTATTTTAACAGAAAAATTTTGGAAATTTTCTCTTTATAAATAAAAAAATTCTCTTAACTGACATAATATAAGAAACTAAAAATTATTTTCTCTTAATAAAAATATTTTAGAAAATGTTCTATATTTTTTATACTTTTTCTTTTCTTTACAGAAAAAATATCAAAAATAATCGATAAATTTCTTTTACAAAAAAAAAAAAAAAAATTAAAAAGAGAATGTTCGGCAATTTACTTTTTACAGAGAAAAATGTCGGAAATTTTCTCTTTATAACAGAGATCGGCGCTCTTAAATTTCACATTCTATATGCTCCTGTTTCCGTGCTCTTATATTGTGCACGGAAACAATTTTTAAACTTATAATTTAATAATATCTGTTGCTCTTAAACAATTTATGGTCTTTAATAAAAACTATAATTGAATATTAAAACAATTTGCTTAAAAAAGTATTAAAAATATATAAAATTAATAAATAATTATTCTCTCTTCACATGTAAGAGCATATAGATGTGACAAAATTAAGAGATCATTTGCCCGTGTGCACTATTTTGTGGGTCGTTGCTTTATAAAGAAAATTAAAAATTATTTTCTCTTAATAAAAACATTTAAGATAATTTTTTCTCTATTGAAAATAAATTCAAAACAATAATATTCTCAATCTCCCCTTTACGAAAATTATTATTATTATTGATAATATTTTCTTAACTAAGATAATATTGTTAATTAAAAATGTTTTTCTCTTAATAGAAACATTTTAGAAAATTTTATCATTATTGACAATAAACTGAAAATAACATATTATTTTATAGAGAAAATAATATTTACAGATAAAATTTAAAACAAGGTTTATTTACTATAAGGTTAGAGCAGTTCTACAACATATACAACAATACAAAAACAATAGCGATTTTTTCCCTCAATTGCTGGTCAAAAATGTAAAATTTTGTTCATTGAATCAATAACAAAGATGAAATAAAAAATGTAAACCAGTGCTTGCCACTCTGAGAACGCATCTTATTAACATTGTTTTTTATTATAGATTTTGTATTGTAGAAATTGAAAAACTAAGAGAGAGAAAATATAAATAATTTTCTCTTTATGCTGAAAATTTATATAAATAATAGCGATAAATTTTTTTTACAGAAAAATTTCTATCTTTTTCTTTATAAATAAAAATTTTTAAATATTTCCTTTATACAAAAATATTGATAAATTCTCTATTAAAAAAAACTATCGAAAGTTTCGACAATTTTATAGAGAAAATATTTAAAATTATAAATTATAGATATTACTTATAACGCAAATATTAAAAGTAAACTATTATTTTCTCTTTATAGAGAAAATATAAGTAATATTTTCTTTAGAGAAAAAATATCACTAATATTCTTATTAGAGAATAAAAGTAAATAAAATATTCTCTTTATAGAGAAATATCAGAAATTGTATCTTTACAGAGAAAACATACATAATTTTTTCTATATACAGAAAATATCGGAAATCTTTTTTTATATAGAAAATATCGAAAAATACTTTACTAAAAATAATATATCGAAAGTTTTCAATAATTTGTTTCTTTATAGAAAAAATATTGAAAATTATAAACTATTTTCCCTTTTTAGAGGAAAACATTTAACAAAGCAATATTTAGGGAAATCTACCGCAAGTTTCTCCTTATTGCCAAATATTAAAAGTGATGAAAATTATTTTCGCTTTATATAAAAAAAAATTAATAATATTCTTCTTAGAGAAAACATGCCCAAAATTTTCTCTTTATACAGAAAATATCGTAAACCGTTTCTTTTTTGATAGAAATTATAGTTAAATTTCTCTACAGTGAAAAAATATTAAACATTTT
Source organism: Protophormia terraenovae (assembly GCA_951394005.1). Taxonomy (NCBI): domain Eukaryota; kingdom Metazoa; phylum Arthropoda; class Insecta; order Diptera; family Calliphoridae; genus Protophormia; species Protophormia terraenovae. Next base: position 117,965,653 of record OX596077.1, on the reverse strand, counting down.
TCATTATTTTCTTTTTATTAAAAAAAAATTCAACAATTTATATAAAAAAAAATTAATAATTATCTATTTTTTAAATGTTTTCTCTTTATAGAGAAGTTAGACAATTTTCTCTACAAAAAAAAAAAAAAAAAAAAAAAAAAAAAAAATAGAAAATAATCGATTATTTATTGGAAATTGACTTTAGAGAAAAATATTTGTAATATTCTTTTTAGAAAGTATTTTCTTCTGTAGAGAAATTTCTATAATTTTCTCTTTATAAAATTTATTAAAAAATATCGTTAATTTTTCTCTTACATTTATACCTACTCCTTTCCCACTGTTGCCTTTCAATTTGTTTCGTTTCATGTTATTTTTTTTTTTTAATTTATCCCTCTAAATTAAAGTTGTTTTTTTTTAGCAAAATTTTTTTTTTTTTTTTTATACAGAAATTTATTGAAAATTCTCTGATTGTTTTCTATTATTATTTAAAAAAAAAAAATAAATAAATAAAAAATATATTGATTTGAAAACAAAGGGGGAAAAATAAATAATAAAAAACGTAACGATTAGTTTTTGTGGTGTGTATTAAATGTTTTTTTTTTATTAAGACAAACATGATTGTAAATTTAATCGGCTTAAATAAAAATCATCAACATACAAGATATTCACTAGAAATAGAAATAATAAATTTATTTGAGGAAGAGACGAAAATAAAATAAAAGTAGTATTAAATTAAAAATGGAAAGTTTAGAGAAAACTTAGCTTAATAGATAGAGTTCAACACGAAGGACTTTAAAAAGGACTGATTTTTTTTTAACAAATTCTTTCCATAAAAATAATTGCATTGCTTCGAAATTAAAATTTTTGTTCAAGCTTTTATGGTTTTATATTTTCATTTTAAAACTTTGTTAAGGGACCAATATTTTTTTTCAGTTTTTATTTCTACAACTTTTCTTTATTCTAAATTACAGCTAAAGCTACTAAAAATAACCCACCTTTAATATACAACTTGTAAAACAAATTGGTAAGTAATTTGACAACAAAATAAATAATAATAAAAAAACTATTCTTCTAAAATATTTTATTAATTTAAAAAAAGAAAAAGATATATTTCATAATATTTTTATAACAAAACAAATCATCATTTTCAATTTAACTAAAAAATTAAATAAAAGCCAACAAAATTTATTACACAAAATACCAGACAAATAAACATTAAAAATATTTAACAAAAAATATAAAAACTTTAAAAAAAAAAAATCTTTTAAACTTGCATGCATTTACTTGTTCATCCAGTAGATTTAAAAAAATATGAAACAAAAAATATTTATATAAACCAAAAATTAAAGGGAATATTAAACCTAAACAAGCTTCCAAGCTCCCAAAAAAATCCATTATATAAAATAAAAAATACTTATATAATAAAATAAAAAATAATTGTAAATTTAACAAAGCAATATTTAGGGAAATTTTTTTTAAAAAACAAATCATACATAACTTATAAAATAAATATAAAGTTAAGTAATTTATACACCATAAAAAAATATTATAAAATTATATAATAACTATAAAATATTTAAAGAAAATATATAAAGACATTTGTATAATACAAAAAATCTTAATTTGGCAATTATGCACTTAGTTTTAATAATATTTATTTTGCTTTAATATATTTTTTAGCAAATTTTATTTAGTATTTAACAAATCTACTTAAATATGATAAAAATATTGTAAAAGCCAGTATTATATATTACAAAAATAATATATTAAAAATATATATTAAATATAATATATATATAAAATTATATATATAAAAACAAAACGATCCTAAAGTCAATTTCAAGTTAAACTTACAACAAATGTAGTTGTTAAAATAAAAACTTTAAATAAATAATTATAATTATTAATAATAAATAATAATTATATATATAATTATTAAAAGAAAATAAAAAAATTTGTAAGCCTATATAGCAAAAATTTTGTTAAATTTATTATAGAAAAATAAAACATTTTATCAAATAAAATAAAATCAGTTTGATAGTAAAAAAAAATCTATCAAAAGCTTCGTTTTCTTAATTGAAATAATTTTTATTTAAAAAATAAATTCCTTAAAAATAAAACATGATTCAAGACTATTCGATTTTATAGACTAAAGCCAAGACTATAGTCGATTCTAAAGACTATAGTCTATTCTATAGACCATAGTCACGACTATAGTCTATTTCTTAATTGAAATAATTTTTATTTAAAAAATAAATTCCTTAAAAATAAAACATGATTCAAGACTATATACTCACGACTATATTCGATTCTATAGACTAAAACCAAGACTATAGTCGATTCTAAAGACTATAGTCTATTCTATAGACCATAGTCACGACTATAGTCTATTCTATAGACCATAGTCACGACTATAGTCTATTCTATAGACCATAGTCACGACTATAGTCTATTCTATAGACCATAGTCACGACTATAGTCTATTCTATAGACCATAGTCACGACTAAAGTCTATTTTATAGACCATAGTCACGACTAAACTCTATTCTATAGACCATAGTCACGGCTAAATTCTATTCTATAGACTAAAGTCACGACCACAGTTTATTCTATATACTATAGACACGACTATATTCTCTTCTATAGACTATAGTCACGATTATAGTCTACTTTATAGACTATAGTCACGACTACAGTATATTCTATATACTATAGATACGACTATATTCTCTTCTATAGACTATAGTCACGAATATAGTCTATTCTATAGACTATAGTTAGGACTATAGTCTATTATATAGATTATAGTCACGACTATAGTTTATTATATAGACTATAGTCTATTCTATAGACTATAATCACGACTATATTCTCTTCTATAGACTATAGTCACGAATATAGTCTATATATAGATTATAGTCACGACTATAGTTTATTCTATAGACTATAGTCACGACTATTGTTTGTTTTATAGACTATAGTCACGACTATAGTCTGTTCTATAGATTATAGTCTCGACTATAATCTGTTCTATGGACTATAGTCACGACTATAGTCCACTCTATAGACTATAGTTACGACTATAGTCTATTCTATAGACTGTAGTCACGATTATAGTGCACTCTATTGCTATAGGCTATAGTCACGATTTTAGTCTGTTCTATAGACTATAGTCTGCTCTGTAGACTGTAGTCACGACTAAAGTCTATAGTCACGACTATAGTCTATTCTGTAGACTACAGTATATTCTATAGACTATAGTTAGGACTATAGTCTATTCTATAGACTGTAGTAACGATTATAGTGTATTCTATAGGCTATAGTCACGACTATAGTCTCTTCTGTAGACTATAGTATGCTCTATAGACTCTAGTAACGACTAATGTCTGTTCTTTAGACTATAGTCACGAATGTAGTCTGATCTATAGACTATATTCACGACTACAGTTTGTTATATAGACTATAGTCACGACTATAATCTATTATATAGACTATAGTCACGACTATAATATTTTTTTATACTATAGTCACGACTATAGTCTATTCTGTAGACTATAGTCACGACTATGGTCTATTATGTAGACTATAGTCACGTCTATTCTATAGACTATAGTTACGACTATAATCTATTTTATAGACTATAGTCTATTTTATAGGCTATATAAAATGTCACGACTATAGTCTATTTTATAGGCTATAGTCACGACTATCGTCTATTTTATAGGATATAGTCACGACTATAGTCTATTTTATAGGCTATAGTCACGACTATAGTCTATTCTATAGACTATAGTTACGACTATAGTCTATTCTATAGACTATAGTTACGACTATATTCTATTCTATAGACTATAGTTACGACTATAGTCTATTCTATAGACTATAAATACGACTATAGTCTATTCTATAGACTATAGTTACGACTATAGTCTATTCTATAGACTATTTTATAGGCTATATAAAATGTCACGACTATAGTCTATTTTATAGGCTATAGTCACGACTATAGTCTATTCTATAGACTATAGTTACGACTATAGTCTATTCTATAGACTATAGTTACGACTATAGTCTATTCTATAGACTATAGTTACGACTATAGTCTATTCTATAGAATATAAATACGACTATAGTCTATTCTATAGACTATAGTTACGACTATAGTCTATTCTATAGACTATAGTTACGACTATAGTCTATTCTATAGACTATAGTTACGACTATAGTCTATTCTATAGACTTTAGTTGCGGCTATAGCATATTTTATAGGCTATAGTCACGACTATAGTATATTCTATAGACTATAGTCACGACTATAGTATATTCTATAGAATATAGTCTATTATATAGACTATAGTCACGACTATAGTCCATTTTTACGACTATAGTCTATTCTATAGACTATAGTCACAACTTTTGTCTATTCTGTACAGTATATTCTATAGCCTTGACTGTATTCTATAGCTTTGACTATATTCTGTAATCATGGCTATATTCTGTAGTCTTGATAATAGTCTACAGTCTTGACAATAGATTCGATTTGTTTTTAAAATAGTCCCTGTAAACTAAAGTTTTTGTTTTATTATTAGTCGTACAATTACACCCCCCATTATAGTTTTTTTTATGAAATTTGTTTAATAAAAATGTAGTTGTTAAAATGGAAAAATAACTACAAAAAAAGTAAAATGGTATAATAATTATTGTAATTGTAAAATGAGTCCAAATAAAGCCACCGCCTTTACTAAACTATATTTGTAAACTATATAAAAAAAAACAACAATAAATTAAAAAAAAAAAACAAAAATAATTTCTTATAATTATATTAAAACAAAAGAAAATTATTACAACACTTAAACTTACAGCTTAATACTTATTAAATACTCTTTTCCACACCAAATACTTAATTAATCACTAACTTAACAACACCTAAACAAAATAAAAACATAACCAAACTTTGACACAAATACTCTGATATGAAAATATTAAATAATATTTTATAAAAAGATATGAAAAAAAAAAAACACAAATAAATAATCCTTCTAATCTAACGCTGACTGCAATATACCACCATGAAAAAGTAAATTTAGTAAACATTTAAAAAATATATATTATTTAATATATGAAAAAAAAAAAAAAATAAATAAATAAAATAACTTTTTAAATAAATTTATTAAAAATGAAATAAATAAAATTAATTAAATATTAAAATAATATTATAATTAAAATAAAGCAAAACTAAAAAATAAACATATATTTTATTAAAAAAAAAGAAAAGCATACACTAAAGTGATTTACTTGTTTTAAAGAAATGAGTTTAATTAAATTTGATAGAAAATAAAATGTATAGCATATTTTAAGGCTTTTGTAAATTCTTTTAAATAATAAAGTATACTTGAAGAATATTTTTAAGAGGTTTTTATAAAACTCTTTTAAATAATAAATAATAAAGTATAGTTCAAGGATTTTTCTAAAACTATTGCATAGTTGTAGTTTTATATTAGATATACCCAAATACTCCTTTATCTTCTGGGAAATTATTTCAAATTTATAACAAAATACACAATACTAAAGCATTTTTTTAAGATTTGTTTATATAAAAATAAACAAAAGCATATTTTTAGGGAATATTATTAAAGTTTTTTCGTGTTTATCAAATTTATTTAAACCTTTTTTTTAATATAATAAGTAAATCCCTTTTAATTTCTATTTTTATTTTAGCTAAAAACAACATTAATTTTATATATTTTCAAATTCTTTTATATAAAATTTATACTTCTAATATATACCATCTTTACCCAAACTGCTTTATGTGTCAAATTAGTGATATTTATAAATAAATAAAACGAAAGAAAAACAAATAAAAAATTAAAATAATTATTATTGTAAAGTTATTAACAATAATGATAACTATGTTTAATATTAGTATTTAACAATTTTTAAATACAGCTAATAAGAAAATAAGTAATTTATTAAATGAAGAAGAATAAAAAATAATAATAATTAAAACATTTTGTAATTAATTAAATTATATTTTTTTGAGAAATTTTGCTTTGTTATTTATTACTTTGTTTTATTAATTTTTTCAATTGGAATTAAAAAACAAATTAAATATAAAAAATATATAAATTAAAAAAATCCATAGAAAGTTAACTAAACTTTTTTGTTTAGCTTTTTTAATTTCTATAAAATTCAGTATTTAAATTTATTATTATTTTTTAATATATATATTAACCTTTTTGAGTCAAATATAAAAAAAATGCAGAATTTTATAAAAATTAAGAATATTTTATTTTTATTTTTTTATTAAAAATTATTTGAAATGGTAAAGCGAGTTCGAACTTATTTTAATTTTATTATTATTTTTTTTATTATAAATGTATACTTTTATATTTCTTCTTTTTCAAATTATTTAAAAAACTTATTTTCAAAATTCAATTAAACGTCACTTTCGACCTCTTTAACCCCAACGTGCGCCGGAAAAACATCTCTAGTTTCCATTACCACAACAAAGTTTTCGTATTCTTTCGGCAGACTTAACAATAGAACGATAACTAATAACTCATCTTGAATACGTATTCCAACATCGGCTAGTTTTTCAGTTATATCACTAAAAGTATTCAAATATTCCGCCATATCTTTGCTGTCCTTCATGCTTAAATTCAACAGCTTTTTCAAGGATACCTTGAATATTACTTGAATTAAATAAATAAATAAATAAATAAATAAATAAATAAATAAATAAATAAATAAATAAATAAATAAATAAATAAATAAATAAATTAAATAAATAAATAAATAAATAAATAAATAAATAAATAAATAAATAAATAAATAAATAAATAAATAAATAAATAAATAAATAAATAAATAAATAAATAAATAAATAAATAAATAAATAAATAAATAAATAAATAAATAAATAAATAAATAAATAAATAAATAAATAAATAAATAAATAAATAAATAAATACCTTCTGCATCGGTCCACTATTCTTATAAACTTCTTTAAATTTGCACCAGGCATCTTTAGACCTTTTAATATTCTTGATATAATTCAGTTGGGTGGACTTCACGCTTAACATGTTAGACGCAAGGGCTTTCTCGTCATTGTTTTCCCGTTTCAATATTTTATCGGAACCCCATGTTGAATCTATTTGTTCATTGCCATTCACATACTTCCAAAAACCAGAATCAATTAAGACACTCCGCATGTGAATGCTCCACGTCTCGTATTTGGTATAACGATGACGATGCCATCTCAAGAATCTTGCACAACTTCTTCTTAACTTGATTTTAAAATTCCAATAAATAGTTTTCTTTCCCAAATGTTCTGTCTGGGTCCATAACCTAATGAAAATCCTCGTAAATAAATTAACACGATTTTCTTTTATATAAAAACAATATTACAATATTTTTATTCAAAGAAAAAAAACTTTCAAAGAAAAAAAACTATTACAAACAAAATTCAAAAGTTGTGTGAAAAAAATTTTCATAATTTTATATGACAATATAAAATATTTTTCAATGCAAACTAAAAATATAAATGTTGAATAAGAAACGTGTTTTTGTATAAAGTACATAAAGTATATTTCTAACAGGAAATGTATTTTATTTATTTATTTTTTAATTATTGTTTTTTTTTTTTTTTGTTTTAATTTTTTTAATAAGTAAATTTATTATTTTTATTTTTTTAATTGTTAAAATTTAATATACTTAAAAATGAAATAAAAAATCCTTGTGAAGATTTATATATAAACAAAAATATAATTTAAATAATAATATATAAAATTTTATAAATAATTTTTATTAATTAGTTTCTTAAAAATATATATTTAAAAAAATAATTTAATTAATATTTAATAATTTATGTAAAATATTGATAAAAAAATATATATAAAATTTAAAACTATTTTATTTAAATAAAACAAAAGCATAAATAGATTTTCTTATTTTTAACACACAAAAAATATAATTAATTAAAATAAGAAATCTAACAAAAAATAAAAATATGATTTGTTATATATCAAGGGAAATTATAAAAAAAATACAAAAAAGGTAATGAAAAATATTTGTTAATTAATTGCTACATGAAAAACAAATGAAAATGAAAAAAATATAAAAAAATAATTGTTATTTTAATTGAAATATAAAACAACACTACATACTAAAATATTTTAAAATAATTGAAAATAAAAATAACTAAAATAAATATAACATCTACAACAGTATTAGCGGCAACAATAACAAAAAATAAATAAAAAAAATTATTTAACATAAAAAACTTTACAAAACAAATGAAAATTGCCTAAAGAATATAATGAAAATTGAAATAAACATATAAAACATAAAGTTTAATTTTAATTATTATTAAAACTTAACAAAAAGATATAAATAAAAACTTGAAAATAAAAAAAAAACATTTTAAGAACTATTTAAAAACAAATACAACAACAAACAGAATAAATCATTATTGAAATAAAAAGAAATTAAAAAAAAAAATAAAAAATAAAAAATTCTAATTATTCCTATAAGAGAGAGAATGAAAGGTGAGTTTAAATTTTATAATATTAAGAGAGTTATAAAGAGTAGTCTCCTGCGCAAGATGATTTGAAAATCAAACACACTTGAATTTCAAGTGTGTGTTTCATAGCCAACATGTGCAAAAACAACAATAAATACTGTTCGCTGCCCGAAGCAAAGCAAGTGTGTACTGTGTATGAGCGACTGCAAATCCGTGCGTTCAAATCATTTATCGTAAACAAGTGGTGCAAGTGGTGTGGCAAAAAAAAGCAAATCATACAAGACGTTGAGAAATGATTTAAAGATTTCAAGTGGGCTTAATGATTTGTTTGTTTTTTGTAATACGTAGTTGCTGTGTGTGGCAAAAAATCTTCATAATGTGTAAAAAGTGGTTGTTTATAAATATTCTTGCATACACACACATACATACAGTATGTCTATATTTTATTGTTGGTTCTTCTTTTCTAAATAAATGTAAAAGGGTGAATTCATAAAGTTATTAAAAAATACTCTTTATTAAGAGTTAAAAAAGTAAAAAAATTAAAGTTGACATTTGAAACTGTCAGTTACATATGTAAGTTAGAAAATTTTTATCTTTAGTATTTATTTATATTTTAAATAAAGTTAGTCTTATAATTAATTGTATGTTTATAAAAAATTTTAAAATTGTACTTATTTATATTATGATAGATTTTATTGCATTTAATTTATATTTACTAAGTAATCATTCTATTTTAAAACTAAAAGGAAATAATATAGAATAATGTCTTTTCATTTTTCAAATTCGTTTCCATATACGTTTACTCCTTGACTAATAAATTTTCCCAAATGTTAAGAATACGATGGAACATCTGCACTGTAATAAAATTATAAATGAAATATTTTAAGACGTTTACATAAATTGTGTGTCCCGTCATATGTACATGTTCAATATATAATCAAGTAAAGGATGCTGTTTTACCTGATTGTAAGCGAACTCAATTCGTGGTTTTATAAAAAATAAATTTACATTTTTTACAGTGCAGAACATATGTACCTGTTTCTTATTGATCTATTTAGGTGCTTCTACAGATTTTATTGCCAAATTCTTGCTGTTTTAAATAAATTTTTTACACTAAGAAATATACCTGTTTTTATTGGACTAAAGTTATTTTTAGAAAAGGCTTATACATATTATTACCTAATGTAAAAATGAGTTTATAAATAAAATTATAATATTATTACCTAATATATTTCATATATGCTATAAATGAAGTTATGAATGAAAATCTTTCAACAGTTATTTCAAAAGTGTTCTCGTGTTCAGAATTGAATTTTTTGTGCTCCAACAAATTATTTGTTTTCACAATCGTGTTAAAATATACATATCTTCGTATACTTATAATGGCAGAAGTAATGGTAAGAAATAAAATTATTTTTTAAAGTTACTTTACTAAACAAAATATATCATATTTATGTATTTAGAATTCAACTCCTACTGAATCAATGGACGCTGCCAGCATCAAACAAAATATCCTGTCAGGAACATTCAAAATAACTACGAAAAGAGGCAGAAGCAAGATTTGGTACACATTTGGAAAGATTGTAAACCAGGAAGGAGCCGAAATAGCAAACAAAGTTGCCTGCATAAAGTGTTTTACTGTTTTAAAATATGATTCGAGAACCACATCGAACTTGGTGAGACATAAGTGCTACTACACCACGAAGGAAACTAATACAGAAAAAGTAGAGGTTAACAACGAGACGAAAAAAAAGCAACGCGATTATTTTCCGAATGGTGTATAAAAAATTGTCGGCCTTTTCAATTTGTTCAAGATACCGGTCTAATGCAGATATCGGAGTTCTTGATTTCAATTGGAGCGAAGTATGGACCAAATGTTGATGTAGAAAAATTATTGCCACATCCTACCACAATATCGCGGAATATTGAAAAAATATATGAAGCAACATTCCTAAATGTTAAACATGAAATCAATGCTGTCTGCAAAAATGGTTTTGGATTAACTTCAGATATATGGACGGACAACTCTTTACGGAAAAGTTATATCTCTCTAACTATCTAACATTATACAAAAAATGACCAATTGATTTCAAGGTTGATAGGTCTTAATTCAATGAATGGGGAAAGATGTACGCGTAAGTAAATTTAAACAGTTATATTACTATTACATAAATGAAAAAATGAATACCAAATGAACCACATATCTTTAATAATTATTTATTTTAGATGATGCCATTAGATTAAAAAGGAAGATATGATTGCAAACTGGAAGATGAAGTTATGGTAACAGACAGAGGTTCCAACATGGTTGCTGCGTTCAATTGTTTTCCACACATATATTGCATTAACCATTTACTTAATAATGTAATCGAAAAGGCTATTAAAAATGTAGAGGAACTAAATGAACTGTGTAATTTATGCTCGAAATTGGTTAAATATTTCAAGAAATCTGGCGATAATTGCAAATTAAGCCAAACATTAAAAAGTCATTGTCCTACACGGTGGAACACAATGTATTACCTTTTGGAATCTGTGGAAAAAAATTGGATGGATGTCAATAATATATTGCAGCAAAAAAATGAGCTTCAAAAAGTCGAAAAAATAAACATAAGCCACATTAAAGGAATTGTGAACGTCATGAAAGAATTTGAACAGGCGTCCAAAACTTTAGAAGGAGAAAAATATGCTACATTACATCTAGTTTATGCATACATCAATGGATTGAGGGACACTTGCATATCAGAAGATGATGATATTGAACTCGTAAAAAAATTTAAGGAAGCATTATTTGAAAATATACAGACAACTGTATTTTTAAATATATCCATGACGCATAAAATTGCACATTTCCTTTTTCCACCCGCGAATAAACTGTTACAATTTTCAAAAGACGAAATGGATAATATAAAATCAAAATGTGCAGAGGAGTTAAAAATTCTCTGGCAAAATGAAGGTGAAGAAATCATGGAATCACCAACATCAACTAAAACATCAGTAATATCATCATATTTCAAGAATTTTGTATCGCCAACATCAAATCTAACATGGGATGATAAAATAGCTAGAGAAATTCAAACATACCAAAACCTGGATGTTCCCTTCGAAGAAAACTTTAATGTCATCAGTTGGTGGTATTTACATCGAACACAGTTGCCTTTGTTGTATAAATTAAGCTGCAAACTATTGGCTACTCCAGCAAGTAGTGCAAGTTCCGAAAGAGTTTTTTCAATTGCTAGACAATTGTTATCGGAAAAAAGAACGAATCTTTCCTCCAACTCAACCATCTTTTCACAGATTATGTTTCTTCACATGAATACAGACAACATTATTATCTGTGATATAGTTTAAGTATTTATATACATATGTATAAGAAAGTAGTATATAAGTAATTATGTATATATTTGTTTTAAGTAATAATATAAAAAAACCTTGTAAAAAACTTTAAATATTTAATAAAATCTGTTTACTAATAAAACTTAATGCATGTTTCTTTAAATTGTTATAACTAGTAACATTAATAATTTATTTGATCGTAAATAACAACAAGTTTATAAACAATACTTTTAAACGACTGTTTTACTTACGAAATTACTTTATACAGTCATGAACGCACACACACACATATAATTTTAATAAAAAAGAAAACACAATTTTTTTCCTTATTGAAGCAAACAAGTGGTCAAAAGGCTTGTATTTTTTTATACAAGCCTTTGAGAGGCTTGTTTGGTCGCTATCATAGCACACTCATGATTTGTTCATAAAGTTGAAGCACACACGCAGTATTTGTATGGTTTTAAGTGCCTGCAGAACAGTATTTATTACTCCGCACACACACTGATAACAACACTTGAAAAATATCAAGTGGCTTGTACAGCCTTATAAGACACAGTTTGCAGGGCTCTAATAAAGAGCTAAGAAAAATTTTAAACTAAAGAGTAAAAAGTTATGATTCTAAACGCAAAAGCCTTAATAAATTTGCTTATATCTTGGAAACTACTAGACCGATTAAAAAATTATAAAGCACAATCTAAGGTATTTGAAAATTTAACTTCCAAACATATTGTTGAAATAATAACAGAACTGCATATTAACAAAGTAGACCACCTCGAAGTTTTATAATGAGACACATAAATATTTAAATATTTTTTTTTTTTAATTATTAGGCTATATTTTAAATTTAATTTTCACTTAATACATATCTGTTAACTGCAACAGATTTTCATTTATATCATGATTTCATATTCATTTTAACCTTACTTCACTGTAATTCCAAATAAAGCCCCTATTTTAATACATTGTAACATATTTTGTTAATTTAAATGCAATTTTGTTAGTATCTCATATACTTTTTTTATAATAAGTACACTATGAATATTTATAGTTGTCATAAAAATATGACCCTAAATGTTTTTCTATCTTATACGATATGTAGAACTATTTAAAAGACACATAAACTGTTTTGCGTGTTTGGCAATAATTTAATAAATTTTTATAGCTTTTATATTTTAAAAGTTTATTTTGTTAGTTAAAGCTTTTTGTTAGTTATTACTGTATTTAAATTATAAACAGGATAAATTTTACGAATTTATAAGTTAATTTAAATGTTTTATAGTTTAGGGTACATAATATAATCCTTTAAGTAATAAAATTAAAAAAAAAAAAAAAAAAAGATTGAGAAAATTAAGATTCTATAATAAATCCATCAAAATTTGGACTTAAAAGAAACGAAATATGTTTGTATATAAAATAGAAAATTTTAAAATAATACTCCTAAACTTGGGGGCTAGGTTTGGGGCTATTACTTTCAAAAATTTTATTCCTTAAAATCTTTACTGAGTTGAATTAATAATGTCCATCTGTCAGTCCGTAAACTATTGTCTTGCCATCTACTGTATACATACATACATCAACTGGTCCTTTACATTTGAAAACTACGTCAACATTAACGACCATGAACTTTAAAACGGTTCAAGCACAATTTTGTTAATACAATAATTATACTTAATATTACACTATGGCTTGAAAAGTATAAGTAAAAATTATTTTAAAAATGTATTTCTTATTCAAAGATTTTTACTTCATTTTAAGGGTTTATGCTGATGTTTGTAATACACAGAAAAAATATGTAAACGTTAGTCAATTTAATAATGTCCATCCCACAGTGATCTGTTTCATAGGCAAAAATAAAAAAATTCAGAATGGATTGAAAATTAGTTTGTTGAAACCTAATAACACGTATGTAAAAAGTCATTCCATTTAAAACCGAAACAAAAAATTACAAATTTGGACCTTAGCTCTCCAAATTTAATGATATTAATGGTCCCAGCACGGCACTTACAGAGAATATACAGAATGGCTTCATATATACATATATTTTTTTCACGAATTTAAAAATAAAATTTTTTGAGATACGCAACCGCGAAATTTATTTTGCAAATTACTGACCATTAAAATTCAACATAAAAACATGTTTCCTTTAACTATGTACCTCAATGAAAGTTGTAACGTTCATATTTTGGCCATCTCGCACTTAATTTTTCAAGTAACAAAAACTTGTTTTAGTATCAATAAATAAAAAAGTATTTGCTGGATTTAAGCAAAATCAAGTTTTCTTTTTTTTTAACTTTTTAAGTCGATTTTTAGTTTTCTATGTCGTCCGTGTGCTTCAGACGACATAGAATGAAAAATGCTTAGAAAATGGTATATAAATCCACTTATCTCCGCTCCCTGATAGAAATTTTAAAATCTGTTTTCTGCGTCGTCTGGGAACTTCAGAAAGCTGTGGAAAGGCATAAAATGCTTAGGAAATTACATATGCAATTCCGCTCCCTGATAAAAATTTCAAAATCAGGTGTAAGCAGAATTTTAATTTTTTACCACATCTGGGAGCTTCAGAAAGCTCTGGAAAGAGAAAAAATGCTAAGAAAATTACACATGGATAGATAGATAGATAGATAGATAGATAGATAGATAGATAGATAGATAGATAGATAGATAGATAGATAGATAGATAGATAGATAGATAGATAGATAGATAGATAGATAGATAGATAGATAGATAGATAGATAGATAGATAGATAGATAGATAGATAGATAGATAGATAGATAGATAGATAGATAGATAGATAGATAGATAGATAGATAGATAGATAGATAGATAGATAGATAGATAGATAGATAGATAGATAGATAGATAGATAGATAGATAGATAGATAGATAGATAGATAGATAGATAGATAGATAGATAGATAGATAGATAGATAGATAGATAGATAGATAGATAGATAGATAGATAGATAGATAGATAGATAGATAGATAGATAGATAGATAGATAGATAGATAGATAGATAGATAGATAGATAGATAGATAGATAGATAGATAGATAGATAGATAGATAGATAGATAGATAGATAGATAGATAGATAGATAGATAGATAGATAGATAGATAGATAGATAGATAGATAGATAGATAGATAGATAGATAGATAGATAGATAGATAGATAGATAGATAGATAGATAGATAGATAGATAGATAGATAGATAGATAGATAGATAGATAGATAGATAGATAGATAGATAGATAGATAGATAGATAGATAGATAGATAGATAGATAGATAGATAGATAGATAGATAGATAGATAGATAGATAGATAGATAGATAGATAGATAGATAGATAGATAGATAGATAGATAGATAGATAGATAGATAGATAGATAGATAGATAGATAGATAGATAGATAGATAGATAGATAGATAGATAGATAGATAGATAGATAGATAGATAGATAGATAGATAGATAGATAGATAGATAGATAGATAGATAGATAGATAGATAGATAGATAGATAGATAGATAGATAGATAGATAGATAGATAGATAGATAGATAGATAGATAGATAGATAGATAGATAGATAGATAGATAGATAGATAGATAGATAGATAGATAGATAGATAGATAGATAGATAGATAGATAGATAGATAGATAGATAGATAGATAGATAGATAGATAGATAGATAGATAGATAGATAGATAGATAGATAGATAGATAGATAGATAGATAGATAGATAGATAGATAGATAGATAGATAGATAGATAGATAGATAGATAGATAGATAGATAGATAGATAGATAGATAGATAGATAGATAGATAGATAGATAGATAGATAGATAGATAGATAGATAGATAGATAGATAGATAGATAGATAGATAGATAGATAGATAGATAGATAGATAGATAGATAGATAGATAGATAGATAGATAGATAGATAGATAGATAGATAGATAGATAGATAGATAGATAGATAGATAGATAGATAGATAGATAGATAGATAGATAGATAGATAGATAGATAGATAGATAGATAGATAGATAGATAGATAGATAGATAGATAGATAGATAGATAGATAGATAGATAGATAGATAGATAGATAGATAGATAGATAGATAGATAGATAGATAGATAGATAGATAGATAGATAGATAGATAGATAGATAGATAGATAGATAGATAGATAGATAGATAGATAGATAGATGATAGATAGATAGATAGATAGATAGATAGATAGATAGATAGATAGATAGATAGATAGATAGATAGATAGATAGATAGATAGATAGATAGATAGATAGATAGATAGATAGATAGATAGATAGATAGATAGAGGAGGAGAAAGGAGGTGTTTTAGTCGGTAAAACCCGACATAACCCAAGCACTGGGTATCTTATTTAAGATTTCACCTACCTATAAAAAAAAAAAAAAAAAGATAGATAGATAGATAGATAGATTTTTATATTCGCCGAATCTATATACCCACCATCAAGTTTTTCAAATTTCACATTATATAAGAGGTGGGCGGTAAAGAGAGCGGACCACGCCCATTTTTTGGTTTCCAAGTTTATATCGACCTTCGAACTATCTGCACAAAATTTCGTTATCGTACATGCTTTTGTTTAAGAGTTATCAGCAGAAAACTATGAAATGAAGCTACAACGGACACCCTGTGTCTCTAGTGTTTTGCCCATAACTTTGTTTATGAACCGATTTTGCTCATTTTTAATACCAAACAAACCTTATATAGGATAAATATTTGAGCCCAAATTTAGTCCTCTACGTTTCCCCGTTCGAGCCTTATCCTGCTTTCAACAGACAGACAGACGGACGGACATAGCTATATCGACTCAGAATCGATCTAGCTACCAAAAAATATATACTTTATGAGGTCTTAAATGATTCCTTTAACATGTTACATACGGAATGACAAAATCAATATACCCCCCATCTTTTTGATGGTGGGTATAAAAATAGAATTTTCCAAAAATTCTATTTTTAATGAACTGGAACTTAAAAGTTCCAACGAGTTCCAATATAAAAACACGATTGTTATATAAAAGAATATATATTAAATTATATTTGAGAATTTTGGCTGCGACTTTTTGCGATCTTTTAAAATATTAGAAAAAATTTGCGGTACCTCATATTAGCAATTTTTTAAGAATTATTTAAACATTTTAAGGTAATGGCTGAAAATTTGTTACGCAAATGTTAGACTATGATACTACTTTTAAAATATCCTTTATTTTAATAAAATTTACAAAAATATGTCCGAAATTCATACAAATAAAGTAGTTTTTTCCGTATGGGAGTGGCAGTGATTCTACCCGCCCATTTTTAATGGCAGTTTTTAAGGCCTTATCTACTAACAGAATATACAATTTCAGACCAATATCTCCAAAACTAGATTTTTGTCATTCTAAAACTGCCAAATGTGACACTGTGCTATCGTAAGTGTTAAAAGTGAAAAATCTGTTACCATTTATCTCTTTTTTTAATTTTTCCTCTACCCACTGTGCACAATTGTAATTTATTTTGCAAATTTGTTGTACTCTATAAATAATATACAATTTACCGCCATATAATTAAAATTATTATAAGCAAATTAAAAATTTTCGCCTAAACACTTGACTGTGAGTGAATTTACTAAAAAGTACACTTTTAGTTTTAGTTATTTGGCATACTTTTAGGCAACAACAGGTAGACATGGCATTAAACAGTACACTTAGTCTCTTACTGCTGGCCTCAACAGCTTCTTGGTACAATAACAATAACAACAACAATGAAACTCTAACATTTCCACAAATGGTTAATAGTACATTTGTCATCGATATTGTTAGTAGATTACATGAACGCGATGAATTTAGAAATTTTGTATTTTATATCTCAGAACGTTTATACAGAGATACCGATACGGCTACTATGTTTTTTCGAGATTTTTGGGATGCTTTTCCTATAGCTCCCATAGTGATTATATTAAATAATAACAATTCAATGAGAGGTTTATTGAGTAAACCTTCTTTGTGTTTGATTATGACTACGGAATGGAATGATCCCATAATGGAGTTGGCGGCTTTAAGTTTAAAAAGAGTACGTTATTTTAAAACCATGTTCCTGCTGTTTCCCATAGAAGAAACTGATGAATTTTATGTGAATTTTGAAGAGTTTACACAGTTTTATGAGAATATACGTTTACTATATGAATGGTCATGGAAGAAACAATTTCTTAATACCATGTTGATTACTATACATAATAATATATATCTTTATGATCCCTTTCCTGTGGGGAATATTGTGAATAAAACAAATGATTGGAGTGTGGAAGATTTTTTTCCCACTAAAAAGTTAAATTTAAAAGGTATGGAAATTAAAACACCCATACGTTTCGATTTGCCTAGAGTATTTTGTTTGAGAAGGTTTCCCAATAAGGGACGTATTAGCAGATTAACTGGTTCCTCGGGTAAACTATTTGGAGCCTTTATTAACTACATCAATGGTAGTTTCGATGATCGTCTAATACATGAACATGAATTTGATCCTTATGAAACAATGACTTTCGTTAAAATGGTGGAAACCAAGCAATTGGAAATAAGTGTTCATTCTTATACCTCTATGATGAATGCCTCAGTGGGTACCAGTTATCCTATAGGCATTAATGATTGGTGTATTATGGTACCTTTTCGTAATAGTTCTCCTGAGTATATGTATTTGGAAAGAAGTTTTCAACAAAATAGCTGGTTTCTTTTATGCTTTGCTGTTCTCTATATAACCCTGGGCATTTGGTTATGTTCTCCTCAGCAACAACGTGATGTATCATTATCATTTTTACAATCAATATGTTCTCTATTATTAATAGCACCTTTAAAATTAATAACTTTACCATTTGCTCGTTTACGTTTCCTTTTCGTTTTGCTATTTGTGGTGGGTTTTTGTATTACCAATATGTATTTATCAAAAATGGCCAGTTATTTGACTGCCTCCAGCAGTCAGGATCAAATTGATAGTGTCCAGGATATTATAGATGCTAATCTAAATATAATGATGTTGAATTCAGAATATCAAATGATGTTGGATAAAAATTATACTCCGAGATTTTTGGATTTAATTATACCCGTTTCTAAAACAGTAATGAGTCTACATCGTGATTCTCTTAACACCAGCTATGGCTATAGTGTACCCTCCGACCGTTGGGTATTTCTCAATAAACAACAGGGCTATCTGAAGAAGCCTCTATTTCGTTTAACCTCTATTTGCATAGGTCCCTTCTATCATGTATTTCCTTTGCAAAAAGATTCCTATCTATTGCAGCCTTTAAAGGAATTTATTTTGGCTACCCAGCAGACAGGTTATATGTACTTTTGGGAAAATGAAGCATTCGATGATGCTCTATTTTTGGGTTATGTGCAAATGTTTAAAATCGATAATGGCTTTAAACCTTTATCTATTGATTTTTTTCGTTCCATCTGTTATGTCTGGTGGTTGGGTTTGTTATTGGCTGGTCTAACATTTATATTGGAAGTTAAGAGAGTAACTATGACAAAGATTTCGGAATTTGTAAGTAAATTGGTCAAATAGTTTAAGAAAAAATATATGTATAATATTGTTTAGAAATAGAAATAAAGTTGTTTGTGTTAAATAATTAAATTTGTGTTTAACTTTAAAATTTAAAATGTTCTACAAAAGGATAAAAGAAAATATTAGATAAAAGATTTCTTTTATATATAATTAGTACAAACTTAAATAAATCGTACAGAAAATCTAATGTTTAATATTGCAGGAAGAATGAGATCGAGTGCTTTATTTGGCTATGTTGAATCTTATATAGCCTTTTCGGAAGGCTTTAAAAATGTCATTTAAACCATTTTTAAGTCTAAAAATCTCAAAAACAAAACGTTATTTAGCTATATCTAATTCATTTATTATTTGAACTTGTTAAATTTCAATAGAAAAATTCTCGAAAAGATTTCCAATCATTTAATATATATACTATATATGTCAGTTATCGGTGAGCTTCATAAATGCCATTTCAACCGACACACATTGCGGTAAAAGTGGTCGAAAATGGCGATTAATACAGGGAAAGGTGATATTTTAATATTTTAATGATCACGTTTTATTTTTTTATTGATTATTAGCTTAAAAGAATTTAGTTTTAGAATTTTAAGATTTTCTTTAGCAATACAGTAATGTCCGTCTATCTACACATTAGAGTTAAATGGGTTGAAAATTATGCATAATTCAGGGAAAGATGATATCAACACTTTAATAATCATGTTTAATTTGGCTATTTATTAGTAAGAAAAAAAATGCATTTTTTTAATTATAAGATGTTTTTTAGATGAATGGTATTGTCCGTCCGTCTGTCTATACATTAGAGTTAAATGGTACGAAAATTACGCTTAATTTAGAAAAAGTTGATATCCAAATTTTTATGATCACAGCTTTTTCTTCTTTTTATTAATTAGTACAAAATGCACTTTTAGAATTCTAAATTTTTTTTTGGCAGAATGGCAATGGCACTTAATTCAGGGAAAAGTGATATTAAAATTTTAAAACATAGATTTGATTTTCATATTGATAGGGAAGTAAAAAAAATATTTTTCGAATTTTAAGATTTTTTTTTTTTTTTTTTGAGAGAATTTTAATGTCCGTCCATCTGTCCGTCTGTTTGTTAATTTTTGCAAACTTTCCAATTCAAAATCGTTTAACTTTTGACTCAATAAAGATAATAACTACAATTCTAATGTTCGTCCATCTGTCCGTCTGTTTTTTAATTTTTGCAAACTTTCCAATTCAAAATCGTTTAACCTTTGACTCAAGATAATGAAGATAATGACTAAAATTTTTCTTTGTTCGATAGATAATTTTGTCTTTTAACCAATTACCAAAAAAATATAATAAAATCTGTTGAAAATGTTTGGCTATATATGAAAAAATCTTGACCAAGTTCTTGTAAAATTAAGATTTTTGAAATTTCAAATGTATATAACTCGAAAAATATATGAGATAAGTAATACAAGCAAGCATGTTTCCTAAAGGATTTATCAAGGACTTTAAGGTGATATAAAAATCTTGGAAATCGAGTAGAACATTTTCTATAACACTAGTACCTTATTTTGAACCCCAATAGTTCTGCTCCTGAAGCGTATATGGTATCCTACTTCTAAACTCAAAATTTTAGAAGTCCTCTGCTACGTCTATGTGAAATTTCATGTAAATCCAAGCAACCGAATAGAAGTTACAGATTTATTTCGATTCTACCCCAGTGTTTAATGTTTTATAAAGCAAAAAAAATGTCTGCAATTAAGCTATTTTTTTGTATGAAATCTATATGCGCACGATTTTTTTTTTCATAATATTAAAGAGTACTTTTTTTAGAAAATTTTCAGAACAAACATCTTTTAACATTTTAAGTTGCATTCCATGAAAGTTAAAAATTAGTGTATTTTAGGACAATTTTCACAATAATAACAAAAATATTAAAACAAAATATAATTTACAAATACTTGAAGAAAAGTACACTTAAATATCTGAATTTGATGGTTCCATTTAAAATTTTTACCTTAAAAGACTTTTTATTTAAAATAAATACACTGAAAGTTGGTGAAATTGATTTTTTTACTCTTTTTCAAAAATGTAAAAAAATGTTTAGCTTTGAAAGCTCCTTATACAAAAACAACACAACCTAGCTTAAAGATTTTAATTGATTTTGATACATAATTTTGTCTATTTTTATTCGGTAACCAACTTTATTACAAAAATTTTAATTTCAAAATTCAATTAATCGCCACTTTTGACACATTTTACCTCAACGTGAGTCGTAACAACATTCTGGTGTCTAGGCTGGTTAACGAAAGCAAAAGGACTCTCATGGAACTTTAATATAGAATTACTGGTCACTATAATAACGGATGAGAGGAAATTGTTGACAAGAGTTTTGATCCTGGTCAAAGGCAATGGAACTACTAATAAAATTTGACCATACGACTCGGCACATAATGGATCGTTAAAAGTAAAATATGGTGTCACTCTTACCTTAAGATATTTTTGTTATATTTTTTTTAAACCATTCGGCTCAGAATAACTTTGTGAGTCGCTTAAACGATGTCTGTCCGTCGGTCTGGTCGGCTGGCTGGTCATATAAAGTTTGTGCTCAAAGTACAGTTCGCAATTTTGAAGATAAGCACTGCGCACGAAAAAATCCGTGCATGCAAATCTGCTTATAGAAACTAAACCAGTGGGCAAATTATTTTGAAATGATATTTTTATTAATGACTGTTATGTTTAAGTTCTAAACATAAAAAAAATATCTGATATTTTCCGGAATTATTCTAATTAAAGGTCTTATTGTATTTCGGTCTCTTTTTTACTCGAATAAGTCCACTTATTTTTAAATTTCGTTTCATTTTATGCTGAGCTTTTAATGTCCTTTAAATTATTTTTTACTTGAGTCCAATATCTTTCAATTGCACGGAGTTTCGGACAATTTGATGGATTAGCCTCTTTCGGTACAAACTCTTACAATTGCTTTGTTACAACTCCATTGTTTTGTTGTTGTAATGAGAAGAAGCGGGAACAGGCCAGAAAACAGGGGATACACCGAATTTTATTAGGAAAGGGAGAAGTATTTTCCAAAGGCACTCATTCACGTATATTTCTGTGTTAATATAACCATTTTTTAAGAATGAAGTGCTTCATTCCTGCGTATGCATATCACTTCCCAAATCAAAAAATTTCTTGGGAATTTTCATTTCTTTGATACACGAAATTTTTCTGCCATAATCTCTCTAGCATCTGCGACATAGAATTCCAGGCTAGGAAGTTGAAAAATGTCACCCTGTACGAACGTTTCAGCGTCTACTATACAGAAATAAAATTTCTGAAAAAAATTTATTTTTTACCTCCAAATTCTTGCTTGCGTTTCTAATATGATTTTTTTCTTACTTTATACGTCTTCAGGCTAGACTTCCTTTCAAGTTTTCTGATAAATATTCAAAGCAATTAACTTTTTGTGACACTTTTCTTCCAGAGATGAGGTGATTTTCTCTCAAAATCCTTTCTATTTTGCCTGAGTCCTACAGCATGAAGATACTATTTGTCTTCCATTACAAGTTACCATTCAGTGATCATGACTTCTTTGTATAATATTATGATCCAAGAAACTGTATTTTGCAGCACAACATCCTTCCCTGCAATTATTTTATATGATCAATACAAGATTTCATGAAAAATTTGAATTATGGGTTTAGGTGTTTTTTGTTAAACTTCCATTTTAAGAAAAACCAACTTAGCACATGGCAATTGAGCGTAATGACAAATACAAACCAGTTAACAGAATTATTAATTTTTCACCACATCAAAAGTTATAAGCCCAAGAGCATGCACGGATTTTTTCGTGCGCAGGCCTTAATTTGATGAAATTTTGTATATATAATTTTAATTAAGGACGAAGCCTATTTAATTTGGTTATCATCAGCCCATTATTTCACCTAGCCAGAGCTTAGATGTTTTCGGGTTGGTTTGGAGGAGTACAGGTTCCTATCCGGTCAGGGGAGAAGTGGGTGGTCCTCCAAAGTTGGCCATTTCGGGTATGTAATTTAAAAAAAAAATCGCCAAAAATTCATTTATGATATGTCAAAAAAGAAGTTTTATATGTAAATCTCTACAAAAATAACGCTTACACATGTAAATTATCTCTTTGGTTTAGGTGATATTCAAGGCGAAATAAATTTTTGTCTCAATTTTAGCCTCGTTTTTTTGTAGCTTTTTTAACTTGGCGGGATTAATATTGAATCTATTTTTCTTCTTAATATTCACCAGATTAATTACAAAATTTTAAATAATATTGCTGCAAGAATCATATAAATATATGAATCCGTTAAAAAAATATATTAAACTGAAGTTGAAACTTTAAAAAAATTTTAAATTTTTTGGGTTTTTTTTTCAAAAAGGAGGCAATATTTATTCACTGATAAAATTTGTTTTTTTGCTCTAGGCTTTATCATTTTTTAATGTTTTCAAAAGAAATCTTAATGCAAATGCGTGTTAAGTAAACACGGAGGAGCTTGGGGCAAAGGTCTGCCCTCAAGCCCTATACAAACTTTGTCAATTTTGAAAATTGTTTTAAATTTTTTTTTTTTTTTGTTAAGTTCTCAAACTGCAAAGCTGCGATAGACTTAAAATTAGTTTAATTATATATCTCCATATATAAGGGAAAACACCCAAAAAGTATTTTCTAACGGACGCCCCTTATATCAACAGGGTGACCATTTTAATAAAAAAAGTAATTTTTTTAAATCTGTTTTATACGGATTGGGATTTTGGTTATTTTCATTTAAAAAAGTGAAAGTTTTTTTAATTCTCTGATTTTGAGACAAGTTTATACATATTATACTGAAATTTCAATAAAATATCTCTCTTCGTTTAAATTTTATTAAAGTTTAAATATTAACTTTTTTAAAAATGCAAAATTTTAAGTCCTAAAAGAAATTCTAGATCTGTGCTAGAACGAAGACCCTAGCTTATATTGGAGCTTCTAAAAGTCTAAAGATTGCGTTTTGGCCGATATATCGGATACTAATGGACCCATTTTAATTTTATTAAAAAAAAAGATATATATATATATATATATATATATATATATATATATATATATATATATATATATATATATATATATATATATATAGCTAAATAAACCGACAACAAGAATGACTTTTGGAGGTATCTTTGGTTTTTTCTGGCGATATCTCGTCTATTTATAATCCGATTTTGCTCATTTTTATTAGCGTTCGAAGGAATATTCCCTAAATTTTGATGTATAAAACATATCCGATAACTGGGGCTTTTTAAAAACTGATTTCAACAGACAGAGGGACAGACGAATATCGTTATATCGACTTCACTATCAATAAGAATACATAATATGTATATACCTTTTAGGGTCTTAGATGAATATTGCAGAAATTACAAACGGAATGACAAACTTATATACCCTTTACATCTGTGCTAACCAGTAAGAAAAAAAGTGGTCGGTCTAGCTCGACTATATGATATCCTACTACATTCTGTATATGCATTAAAATTCCAGGAGGGATCTTATATGAGAGCAGTGGCAAATTGTTGATCGATGAAACATACAAACGTATGCATTATATTATGCTATTTATACACTTTAGGGTGATTCCCGGAAGTGGGTCTTATAAGGAAGCTATGGTTATTTATAGACCGATCATCAACCTGCTGTTTCTACAAATAAAATTCAGATTTAGAGCCCAAACACAACCTAGCGGATTATTTTTTTTTATATGAAGATTTGACAACTAAAACAACACAGCGGAATCCGCTGGAAATTAAAATCTATTTTAATTTCACAATTCTCATTTTCTCACTCTCCCTCTCTGTCAGTGTTGCCGTTGTTGCAAAATGAATCACATAAGTTTACATTAAATTTATATAAGAAAAAAAGAGATAGATAGATTTGCCTTTTATTTTTTATGTATGGAATTTAAGAGAGAAAGATAAATATTTTTTTATATATGTAGTTTTGTTGTTGCCAAACACAAAAATATAAAGAAACAAAAACAAAATATATATGAAATCCGCTGCTGGATTCCGTCTTCATTTAATTTGAATTTCTCTCTTAGAGCGGAAAACAACGTTGAAATCCGTTTGGTTGTGTTTGGGCTCTTAGGTAAAATATTAACTTGATACTAACATTTGTATGGTATTTATGTACGTAAAACAGATTTTATGAAAAGGGGTTTATGTGGGAGCTATTATCAATTATAGACCGATTGTTATGAAATTTACTACCTATAAACAACTTTTATGGTACAAATTTCGTTTAAATTTTGCTATTTTAAAGGCATTTACGACCGGACATATGTATGGGGGTTAAGTGAAATATTTTCCCGATCATAACCAATTTCAATAAGCTTCATTCTTGGACCATAAAAGCTATATGTGCCAAATTTCATTGCATTATTTTGAAAAATGCGAACAGTAGTACATACAGACGGACGGACGTACGGACATCGTTAAATCGACTCAGAAAATGAATTTAACCCGATTGGAATAAATCAAATTGGGTCTTAAACAATATTTTTATGATGTTACAAACATCAGCACAACGCTTAATACCCTATCCATCAATGGTGATGTAGGGTATAAAAATATTAGCTTTAAGATTTTTTAGAAATTAGTCCACAAATCGTACAAAAATCGTAATGAAAGCACAGTAGAGTAGAATCGATATTTTTTTGAAATAAATCTTTAAATTCTAATCGGCTTATTAGATTTACATCAAATTTCACATAATCGTAACAGAGGAGTTTACAATTTTAAGTTTGAAAGTCTCTTATAGTTTTTAAGTTATATCTGCATTTGAAATTTAAGCTTTCTGAATTTTGCAAAATCTTGATCCAGTTTCTTCAATATAATACACCCCAATACTTTTATCCGATTTTGTAAAATTTGAACACAATTGGTAAAAGAATAAAATGATGTATCGAATAATTCCAAAAAAGAAAAATTAGAAAACTATGGGCTTCATTGCTGACATAATTCTTAATTATATACAAAAATATTGAAGTCAAAATCTTTTATTGGATCAAAAACTATGCTACTTTAAAGTTTAAATAACACGAAGACAATGCTCGTTGCGTTCTTTCAGAACTTCATATCACTCTTGGAGCACTCCAACGATCACAATGTGGATTCTTACAGGTAGTTCGTCTGTCTGTCTGTCTGTTTGTCGGAAAACACCAAAATCGGATATTAAAAAAAAATATTTTTTTGTATGGAAAAAAATGTTTTTTGGTACCTTAGGTATATAAGAAGAAATCTATATAGTTTCAATAAAAAATTGCATTTGTTGTTAGTTATTAGGAGTACTGAACTTTAGTCTGTTAACATTTAAATAAATATTTATTTAGTTATTCGTAAGCAGCTATTTAATTGTTATATCTAAACTAAATCTTATGCAGTTGTACACCTACTTGTAAAATACATATGTATCTAATATAAAACAAATCATGTGCATGAAATAAAATATTAACATTTTTATTATTATACCATCTAACACAACTATATGTGCGGAAATAGGAGGGTGGTTTGAAAAATTATTAAAAAGCGTAAAAACGTAATATACGAAAAATTCTAAGAAAACTTCCCCAAAACTATGGTACTAAAATCAAAACCTAGCTTGCACCGAAATACGTACAAATTTACAAAATATACTAAATTAAATTTTGGTCCAGAAGCAAAATTGCATTACGAAAAATTTAAAAATATTTTTTCTTAACAAGCTATAAATTGCGAATTTTTGAGACCCATTTTGAGACAAAAAATTTAAAATTTTTCTTGGCCTAAATATATGGGACCTATGATTTTTCAATCACTGATTAGCCATGTTATAATTTTGGACTCCTACTTTCTTAGCATAATTTTCATAGAATTTTGCGTAGATTTTTTTTTTTTTTTTTGCTATAAGCCTTACTATAAGTCGAATATTAACTTGATACTAACATTTTAATAGGATTTATGCCCGATAAAGTGATTTTCTGAAAAGGGGTTTATATGGGAGCTATGGTCAATTATAGATCAATTTTTCTTAAAATCGGCACACATATATAAAACTTATATGGGCTAAATTTCATTAAAATATTTCTATATTTAAGGGATTTATGATCGATAAACCCTTTTCCTGGAGGACAGTTGTATGGGGGCTAGGTGAAATAATGGACCGATCATAACCAATTTCAATAGGCTTCGTCCCTGGACCAAAAGAAACCTGTGTACCAAATTTCATTAATTTTGGTTCAAAATTGCGACCTGTAGTTTGATTACAAGGTTTACATGGACGGACAGACGGTCAGACGGACAGACGGACGGACGGACGGACATCGTTAAATCGACTCAGAAAGTGATTCTAAGCCGATTGGTATAAATTAAGGTGGGTCTTAGACCAATATTTTTGGGTGTTATAAACATCAGCACAAACGCATAATACCCTCCCCACCTATGGTGGTGTAGGGTATAAAAACAAAGCAAAAAAAAAGCGTCAAAACGAAAAATGTATAACTAAAAAAATTACCAAAATAAAACAATCATCTAAACAAAAAAATTTCCAAAATTAAAAAAGTCGACAAAATGAAAAAAACATTTAAAACAAAAATCGCCGAAACGATAAAAATGAAAAAAAAATAACGTCCAAACTAAAAAAAAATACCAAAACAAAAATAAAAACCTAAAACGAAAAATCGCCGAAATGAGAAAAGAAAAAAAATAACGTCAAATTTATAAGTTACCAAAACAAAGGAAAAAAAACGGCAAAAAAAATGCTAAAAAAGTACCAAAACCAAAAAAATAAAAACCAAAGCGAAAAAATCGCCAAAATTCTGAAACAAAAACGAATTTTTTTTCAAAAATTAAAAAAAAATGCCAAAATAAAAAATGTCGCCAAAATTAAAAACAAAAAAAAAAATTAACAACTTTAAAAAAAAAACACCAAAACGAAAAGACGTCAAAACTAAAAAAAAAATCATCAAAATCGCCGAAATGATAAAAAAAACTACAAATCTAGAAAAATTACCAAAATATAGAAAAAAGGCAAAACAATAAAATCGCAAAAAAAAAAGTACCAAAACGACAAAAATTCGATTAAAAAAAAAAAAAAAATCTGAAAAAATCACCAAAACGAAAAATCGTGAAACTAAAAAAAAAACACCAAAATAAAATAATCGCCTAAACGAAAAATTGCCAAAATTAATAAAAAAAAAAACGTCTAAATGAAAAAAAGCTAAAAAAAATATCGCCGAATTGATTAAAATATAAATAACAACAATTTTGAAAAAAATCACTAAAACTAAAAAAAAAAAAAACACCAAAACAAAACAATCGCCTAAATAAAAAAACATTAAATTAAAAAATTGACGAAATGATTAAAAATAACTAAAAGCCTAAAAAATTTACTAAAATAAAAAAAAAAAACTGTAAAACAAGAAATTACGCTAAAAAATAAGTACCAAAACTCAAAAAAAAAAATCGCCAAAACAAAAAATAAAAACCAAAACGGAAAAAATCACCAAAACGCTGAAACGAAAGAAAACGACAAATCTGAAAAAATCACCAAAATAAAACAATCGCCTAAATGTAAAAAACAATAAAACGAAAAATCGCCGAAATGATAAAAAAGAATACAGATTTAGAAAAATTGCTTAAAAAAAAGTAAAAATCAAAACGGAAAATATCGTCAAAACGTGAAAAAATGCTAAGATGCAGGACAAAAAAATCAAAATCAAGGAAACAAATTTCAAAACTAAAAAATCACCAAAATAAAACAATCGCCTTAACGAATTTTTTTTTTTTTTTTTTTTCAAAATTAAATAAAAAAAATCGCCAAATAAAAAAAACGCTAAAACGAAAATAGCCGAAATGATAAGAACGACAAATCAGTGAAATGAAGAAAAAACGGCAAAACCAGAAGAAAAATCGCTATAAAACCAAAACCAAAAAAAAATAGCTAAAGTGAAAAAACCGTCAAACTGAAAAAAGGCAATAGGAAAAACTCTAACGGAAAAATATCCAAAATGAAAAAAAGCCAACATGAAAAAATCGCCAGAACGCTAAAACGATTAAAATCTTATCTTATGGTGAAAGGCCTACTCTAACAACCCTCCTTTTCTTTCTCTCATGCAGTTAATTAAAAATTCCACAAATATCATGACACCATTGAATTATTAACAATGTAAAAATTAATCGTTTAAGTATCCACCACTTGAATTTAAAAAAAAAAAATAAATAAATAAAATGAAAAATGAAATACAAATATCGGGACATGCTGTCATTTAGTTAACACAACTCTGACAGTCTTTCGCCAGTCGTTTAGCACACATTTCAAGTGATACAAGCAACATGATTTTAAATACCACAATGGCCATGCTATTGCTAACCTCATCAGCTAGTTTAATATCCAATGAAACTCAACCATATCCTCAAATGGTTAATAATTCATTGGTGATTGAAGTTGTGAGGAGTATACACGAGTTATATGGATTTAAAAATTTTGTTTTCTTTATATCGGAACGTTTGGCCAGAGAAACGGATACTTCTACTATATTCTTTGAAGATTTTTGGGATGCATTTCCCACAGCTCCAGTCATAATAATCATTAATAATCCTAGTAAAATGGCAGGTTTTTTAAGTACACCTTCATTGTGTTTAATATTGACCACAGAAGGAGATGATCCTATAATGGAATTGGCAGCTTTAAGTATGAAAGGAGCACGATTTTTCAAAACTATTTTCATACTGTTTCCCATAGTGGAAACAGATGAATTCTTTAATAGTTTTGAGGAATATACGAAATTTTATGACAACATACGTTTGCTATACGAATGGGTATGGAAAAAACAATTCCTTAATACAATTCTCATAACCATAAGGAATAATATTTATATACATGATCCTTATCCTACACCGAATATTGTGAATAAGACTGATAATTGGAGTGCCACAGATTTCTTTGAAGATTATTCGGGTGATTTTAAAGGTTATGAATTGCAAACTATGGTGCGTCATGATTTGCCTAGAGTATTCCGTATGTCAGGTAATCGTCGGGGACGTAAAAAGGAGATAATAAGTGGTATATCGGGTAAATTGTTTATAGCATTTGTGGAAGCCATTAATGCCACGTTCAATGATACTCTTAAGGATGAAGCTGATTTAGAAGCTGTAGACATTAATTCCATTATTCATATGGTGGAGGAAAAAAATTTAGAAATTGGTGTTAATTCCTATACAGCCATGATAACCTCCTTGGTGGGTGCCAGTTATCCTATAGGCATAAATGATTGGTGCGTAATGGTGCCTTATCAAAATCGTTCGCCCGAAGAATTGTATATACAGCGGGGATTTCGTGAATATGGTTGGTTTCTTATATTTTTTAGTGTTTGCTACATTACCCTGGGCATATGGATATGTACTCCTTCATGGGAACGTGACTTAAGTCTATCGTTTCTTCAGGCTATATGCTCTATAATACTAATACCACCTTTACGTCTGTTAACTCTACCCTATGCCCGTTTGCGTTATTTGTTTATTTTACTCTTCATAATGGGTTTTTTCCTAACCAACATGTACATGTCAAAAATGGCCAGTTATTTGACTACACCT
The DNA here is from genome assembly GCA_951394005.1 of Protophormia terraenovae. NCBI lineage: Eukaryota > Metazoa > Arthropoda > Insecta > Diptera > Calliphoridae > Protophormia > Protophormia terraenovae. Next base: position 117,934,626 of record OX596077.1, on the reverse strand, counting down.
ACACCCCAGAAACAAATTGAAACTGTGGATGATGTTATCGAAGCTAATTTACAAATAATGATGATGGAATATGAATATGAAAAACTTAAGGATATGAATTATCCTCAAAAATTTTTGGATTTAATTATTGTGGGTACGAAAAGTGATATGGATCATCATCGTGATCGTTTCAACAGTACTTATGGTTATAGCATACAATCAGATCGCTGGAATTTTCTCAACAAACAGCAGCTATATTTAAAGAAACCTTTATTTCGTCCTTCATCCATTTGCATTGGACCCTATTATCATGTATTTCCCATACAACGTGATTCTCATTTGGAAAAACCTTTGCAGAATTTTATTATGGCTGCTTCACAAGTTGGTTTAATGACCCATTGGGAATCGGAGGCTTTTGCAGATGCTTTATATATGGGTTATGTTCACATGTTATTGATTGATTTGCATCCATTTCCCTTGACAATGGCATTTTTTCATTTGATTTGGATTGTTTGGTGGCTGGGTTTGATATTGGCTGGTCTATCGTTTATTTTCGAAATTAAGGGCATTACGTTTGGGGCGATCAAGGAGAGAGTAAAGAAAAGTTTTCGCTGGTTTAAGGAAAAAATAAGTAAATTATAAGGTTGTTTTGAAAATGTTTTGGGAAAAAATGGAAAATTAAATAAAGATATAAAAATATAATAAAGTAAAATTAAAGGTTTTTTTATTGATTTACTTACTTACTTACTTACTTACTTACTTTATTTATTTATTTATTTATTTATTTATTTATTTATTTATTTATTTATTTATTTATTTATTTATTTATTTATTTCTTTCTTTCTTTATTTATTTATTTATTTATTTATTTATTTATTTATTTATTTATTTATTTATTTATTTATTTATTTATTTATTTATTTATTTATTTATTTATTTATTTATTTATTTATTTATTTATTTATTTATTTATTTATTTATTTATTTATTTATTTATTTATTTATTTATTTATTTATTTATTTATTTATTTATTTATTTATTTATTTATTTATTTATTTATTTATTTATTTATTTATTTATTTATTTATTTATTTATTTATTTATTTATTTATTTATTTATTTATTTATTTATTTATTTATTTATTTATTTATTTATTTATTTATTTATTTATTTATTTATTTATTTATTTATTTATTTATTTATTTATTTATTTATTTATTTATTTATTTATTTATTTATTTATTTATTTATTTATTTATTTATTTATTTATTTATTTATTTATTTATTTATTTATTTATTTATTTATTTATTTATTTATTTATTTATTTATTTATTTATTTATTTATTTATTTATTTATTTATTTATTTATTTATTTATTTATTTATTTATTTATTTATTTATTTATTTATTTATTTATTTATTTATTTATTTATTTATTTATTTATTTATTTATTTATTTATTTATTTATTTATTTATTTATTTATTTATTTATTTATTTATTTATTTATTTATTTATTTATTTATTTATTTATTTATTTATTTATTTATTTATTTATTTATTTATTTATTTATTTATTTATTTATTTATTTATTTATTTATTTATTTATTTATTTATTTATTTATTTATTTATTTATTTATTTATTTATTTATTTATTTATTTATTTATTTATTTATTTATTTATTTATTTATTTATTTATTTATTTATTTATTTATTTATTTATTTATTTATTTATTTATTTATTTATTTATTTATTTATTTATTTATTTATTTATTTATTTATTTATTTATTTATTTATTTATTTATTTATTTATTTAAAATTTATTGAATGAATAATTACAATACAATTACTTTGGTAGGAATCGAACTTGCAACCAACAGGTTGACAGACTAGGTCACTACCAACTAGGCCATGGGGACAACCGGTGAAATAGTTCTTTGTACAAGAAAGATTAAAGACGAGGTCTAGCAGAATTTTTACCATCAAAGTTCCTGAGATTCTTTTTTTTAATTAAATATTGTGGGGTAAGGAAGGTGTCCAATTTTATGTTTGGAGAGGGGGCCCACATACCCTTTAGCAGTGGAGCTAATAGAGCTCGAAAAAGGGTACCTCTATCATAGAAAAATTTTCATCTCTTGCCAAATTTTTGTTTCTTATGTGATTTCAAATCCATTTCAGCACACAGACGGACAAACAAATATTCCCAACAGTACTTCAAAAAATCAATTTCAACAAACATACGGAGAAATACAAATATTCTCAAAAGTTGTTTTCATTTATAACAATCACGACAATTTTTTCTTCATTTTATTTGTAAGTAAATAAAACAACATATTATTTATTTTTTTAATTTCCATTTTATTTTCGACCAAATTCTCTCCAATTTTAAATTACAATTTTCCCCTTTACTTAATCTATAGTAAAGACATTCACCTAAAAATATTATAAAACACACTGCACTTACAACCAGTAGCATTAGAAAAACCATGGACACATGACTTAAACCAGCGGCCTGATATTCTTTATCCTCGGTAAAACGTTGAGCATAACCTGCATAAACAGCATGTTCAAATGAAATACTCTCATAATGATGTAACATACCCGATGAATGTACACGATATATAAAATATTCCAAATTACGCCATATAGGAGAATCCGTTTCCATGGGAAAAGCCAGGTGAAAGGAACCAAAACAAATATCGGTTAATTTGAAGAGACCTTGTTTAAGACTTTTCTGTTGTAATTCCAAAAAATGCCACCTTTCATCGGTAACAAAATAGGCAAATGATTGATTTAAAGCAGTTTGATGATAATTAAAGGTACCCGGTTTTACGGGTTTTATTAATTTCAAAAAATCATAGGGCAAATCCAGACTGCCAGATAGTAAAAAATCATATTCATAATCTATAATCATGGTAGAAATATTGGCAGCTATAAGATCCTCCAAAGTATTGATTTCTTCTTTGAATAGGGTGACAGCTAAAATACTGCCCAGCAAAGAGGTATAGCCCACAGATAAAAAGAAAGCTTGAAAGAAAACGGTGCTATAGAGAAAAAATCTTACATATGTTGGTCTTTTAATATTACGGGAGGCAGCTATATTAAACATATAACAAAGATTATCCAAAAAACGAACACGTATTTCCCATTTGACATCATGATATAATTTAGGATTTTTTCGACTCTCCCATATAGTCCACAAAGCATCGGTGGTGGCCAAGGCAAAAAAGGTGAATATAATAATAAACCAAACATATTCATGAAAAGGCATAATGGGATAATAAAATACGGAAATGGTATTTCTAACAGGAACCATTAAACACCATTTTACCACCATCAGAGGATAACTTTTATCAATTTCATCATCAGTATCAAATAAAGCATAAGCATGGGCGGTTATTAATATCTCTTTGGAACGTATTAGATCCATAGTATCTTTCATATTAACCACAACACCACCCAAATCATCATAATCCATAGGATAATTCTCTAATGAGGCATTTATATAGCCCACGAATAAATTTAAAATTCTAAAAGCAATGCCTTGCCTTTCTATTATACCTTGTTTGTTGAAATAACGAAAAACTCCTGGTAAATCCAAACGTAGAGGAGTATAAAACTTATAGCCCATACTATAGCCCATACAATCCATGCCTCCAGATATAAATTTAGCTAAAGCTGTTCTCAAATCCCTCAGGAAGTGTGTACGTTTTTCCATATGAAATTCAGGATAAGGATTAATGCCCCATAAATCCGAAGAACCATTCGTATAGCAGACATATAAAAATGAATTATGAAAATTATTTCGATGTAAATCTCTTAACATTTTCTTAGCTACAGCAAAGTCTGCCACTGGTTTCACCAAGATTACGAAATTCATATAAAAATGTCTACCCAATAATACACGATCATGTATCCTCATTATGGGATCCAAGGGTCCTGTGGTTATTACCAAACCCATATAATTGCGTTTGCTGGATGTTTTTAAAATTCGTATGTCACTGTTGTTGGTCAAAACCATTTGTGTTATAAAAGTATTACGATGTATAGTATTGAAGAATTCTTGTAAATCTTTACTGCTTTCGGTATCCAATTGTTGAGAAATAAACCAATTTATTTCCTGGGTGCTCATTAAACTTGTTAAAGGCAATATATTACGCAGCAAAAATTTCATATCCCACATTAAGGCGGTACGCCAGAAAGCCACTATCAAAAGAAGCCACAGAAATACTTTTAAGATGTTCATTTTTAAAAGGTTAACCAAGAACTAAAGAATGTTAAGGTTTTCTTTCATTATATTCTAAACAAGGGAATGTTTAATTTGACCTCAAGTAAATAATGTTATTTTCAAAAATCATGTTAACATGTCTAGAGGTAGATCATGTTAACATTCCCATATGGAATTGCGTGTTAAGGTTAAAGGACATAGTTTATGTTTTCTTTTTTATTATTTCTTTTTTAACAAAATGTCAGTGCACTATTGTCTGACCTGTGCTTGTGTTAAAGGAAGTAAATATTTAGTTCAATGTTTTAAACTTAAACTTTTAGTAAATATTTAAAAGCAAATTTAAGTTAAGAATTTAAAATAAATTATAATTTTAAAAATATAAATAAATAAATAAATAAATAAATAAATAAATAAATAAATAAATAAATAAATAAATAAATAAATAAATAAATAAATAAATAAATAAATAAATAAATAAATAAATAAATAAATAAATAAATAAATAAATAAATAAATAAATAAATAAATAAATAAATAAATAAATAAATAAATAAATAAATAAATAAATAAATAAATAAATAAATAAATAAATAAATAAATAAATAAATAAATAAATAAATAAATAAATAAATAAATAAATAAATAAATAAATAAATAAATAAATAAATAAATAAATAAATAAATAAATAAATAAATAAATAAATAAATAAATAAATAAATAAATAAATAAATAAATAAATAAATAAATAAATAAATAAATAAATAAATAAATAAATAAATAAATAAATAAATAAATAAATAAATAAATAAATAAATAAATAAATAAATAAATAAATAAATAAATAAATAAATAAATAAATAAATAAATAAATAAATAAATAAATAAATAAATAAATAAATAAATAAATAAATAAATAAATAAATAAATAAATAAAAAAATAAATAAATAAATAAATAAATAAATAAATAAATAAATAAATAAATAAATAAATAAATAAATAAATAAATAAATAAATAAATAAATAAATAAATAAATAAATAAATAAATAAATAAATAAATAAATAAATAAATAAATAAATAAATACATAAATAAATAAATAAATAAATAAATAAATACATAAATAAATAAATAAATAAATAAATAAATAAATAAATAAATAAATAAATAAAAGAATTAAATAAATAAATAAATAAATTTTTAACCAACAAATTTTCTTTTAAGCTCAATTTTTCAAGATATAAATTTAAATATGAAATTTAGGAGGTTGCTATAAATATTGCGATATAAGAAAAACTAATCATTCAAAGAAAAACTAATTATCGAATAACTTAAAAACTAAAATATTTTCCATAAAAAGCACAAAATTCTTTTTACGGAAAAAAATTTTTTTAATATTTTTCCCATGAAACATTTTTATCTGGAATAACTTACTTAAGCTTTAAATACGTTTTTTCATTATTACTCTAAAAAGTATGCACCAAATAAAACATAAAAAAATAATTTGTTTTAAAATATATGAACAATTTATTGATAAACTTTAGAAAATCTTCAATAACTTTTGAAGCTTTAACGTGATTTTAAAGAAAGATATCATATTTTATTCTTAATAAAATATCCACTTAAAACTTTGTGTGAAATATGAAGTCAATTTTATCATATAAAAAATATGACTTTTAAATGATTTATCAAAGATAAAAACTATTCCAATTACCTTTTTTAATTGCATCAATTACTCCAATGATCAAAATTCATACTTTCTAATATATTTTACTAAAAATAAAACAATATATCGACCTTCAATTTTTTTCTTATTAAGTATATCAATTAATAAATTAATCAAACATACATAAATAAAAGTAAGTGATAATTTGAATAATTGAATTTTAATTAATAAAATAATTGAATATTTAATATGTATTATTCGTAATTGAAATTGGATTTTCGATTTTTCTATGTAAAATTTTAATTTAATTTGTTACTTTGGGTAATTTATTTAATTATTAAAATATTTGAAATCATTTTAATTATTTCAATAATTAAATATACAATTTTTTTAATAAGTTGAGTTTTAAATTAAAACTTTTAATTAATTAAATAATTGATTTTTTGTTATTCGTAATTAAATTGGATTTTTAATTATTCTATGTAAAATTTTAATTGAATTTGTTAGATTAATTGTCAAATTATTTAAAATCATTTTAAAATTTTGATTAACAATTTAACATTTTTTGCGGAATATCTTAAAACTTAAGAAAGTTTTTCGATATGTTTGAAAATTTTGAATAATTTCTTTAATTATAAAAATATATAAAATCGTTTTAAAATTCCGATTAATAATTTAATTGAAATTAAAAAAAAAAATATATATATATATATATATATATATATATATATATATATATATATATATATATATATATATATATATATATAATTTAATTGATCAAAATTAAAATTTTATAATATTTCTGACTAAAAATTAAACAATTTATTTATCAGCTTTTAAATGTTATTATTATTATTCTTATTTTTGTATCAATTAATAAATTAATCAAATATAAATAAAAATAAGTGATAATTTCAATAATTGAATGTACAATTTTTTTAATAGGTTGAGTTTTAATTAATAAAATAATTGATTATGTATTATTCGTAATTGAAATTGGATTTTACATTTTTCTAATTAAAATTTTAATTGAATTTGTTAGATTAAATGGTTTTTAAGTAATTTAATTAATTATTAAAATAGTTTTAATAATTTTAAAACTCTGATTAATAATATAATTGAATATTTTGTGGGGAATATCTTAAAACTTAAGAGAGTTTTTCGATAGTAACTTCTAAATCCTGATACTAAAATTTATATTAGATTCTAAATCCTCTCATTTTGACAATTATAATAAAATATTTCCCCTATTAAACATATCAATGATATCACATGCATACATATCAAAAAATAAAATACCACTTGCAAATGTTCCCAACCAGCTGCATTATAAGTTTTTGCCTTTTCCAAACGTTTCAAAATTCCACCTTTAAAAGCATAATACAAAGCTTTACGTTCATATTTCTGAAATAAACCCGAAGAGTGTATATGAAAGAGAAAATATTCCAAATCACGCCATATAGGAGAATCTGACTGCATAGGATAAGCCAAATGATAAGAACCAAAACATATATCACTAAATTTAAATAATTTTTGTTTTAAATGTTTTTGAGATTCATGTAAAAAATGCCATCTGTCATGGGTGATAAAGTAAGCATATGAAGCATTTAATTCGACTTGATGTTGATAAAATGTTGACGAATTGACTGGAAATAAAAGTTTTTGAAAATCGGGTGAGGCCTTATAACCTTCTGCAAAAAGAAATTCCAATTCATAATCTATAATCATAACCGATTGATTGGCTTTAATTAAATCTTCTAAAGAATTAATTTGATCACGAAATAAGTTTACAGTTAAAGAGCTGCCTAGAAATGAGGTATAAAAAGAGCTTAAGAAAAAACCAAAAGAGAATATAAGGGCATAATAGAGAAAACGTGGAATGTTGTTTGGGGAAATATTTTGAGTGGGAGAAATATTTATTATATGACATAAATTATTTAACCAGCAGGTGTTGAAGTTTTTTTGCCTGTGGCATTTACAAATAATGTCCATAAAATCTTTCAGACACATGGCAGCTAAAGCTGCTAATAACAAACACCAAATTTTCCATTCAAATGGCTGTAAAATATAAAAGAAAGTTGAAATACTATTATGCAAAGGTATCATAAGACACCATTTAACCACCATTAAAGGATAACTTTTATCCACTTCATCATCGGGTTGGAATAAGGAATAAGCATGGGCTGCTATATCAATATGTTTGTAACGCACCAATTCCAAAACTTGTTTCATATTGATAATATTTGTTAAGTCAGTTTTATTAGTGTGGTGCTCATAAGCCTTTAGATCACCCTTAATGGAACTTATAAATGTTTTTAATATAGCATAACTGATACCTTGTACCATATCCTTGCCCTCTTTATCCTTATATATAAAAACATTGGGTACATCTTGTTTTAAGGGGGAATAAAATGTATAACCCTTAACATCTTGTGAAGCAGATGAAATTCTTTGTTTCAGCTCCTTATAGGCCCTTATATAATTGGTACTATTAATCATTTTAAATTCTGGATACATTTGTATGCTATAGATCAAAGATTGTTGCTGCTTAGTTTTAAAATACACCACACTATTAACAAAATTATTTTGATATAACAAATAACATAATTCCCTTATAGGTTCCATACTATCATCATCTTTAACTTTTCCCACATACACTACAAAACTTGAACTATAATGACGTCCAATTAAATGTTTTTGATGTACCAGCATTATAGGATCCTTGGGTCCAGTTGTTACCAATACTCCTATATAATTACGTTTCGATTGTATTTTAATCATACGCACATCGCTAAGTTGAGTCCAAACAAATTGTGTTAATTTTGTAAAATTGCTTATGTTTTTTATTAAATTATTGGTCCTTTCATTTTGTTCACCATCCAATTGTTCGCTAATAAACCAAACAACATCTTGCATGAGTTGTAAATAGGGAAATGCTGCTATATTTTCGTAAAGATAGTGATCATTAACTTTTGATTCCAAAGTTATTATTGGGTGTAGGTATTGTAAAGTGATTGATGCGATTATTAGTCTAGTTAAATACATGGCTGAATTAAAACTAAGTACGAGTATTTGTTGAATTAAAATTTTCAGATTTAATTTGTTTAGGAGTTTTAAATTTTGAAACGAGGGAGGTTTGTAAAGGAGTTTAATTAACTTGAGCACCGTAATGAATCAGGTTTAGAGCAAAACTAGATTCTACTGCTTCTCTGAGTGGATCATTTTCATCTTCTTAGTTAATGAATCAGACGCTGTACAGTGTGCGATCCAAAAAACAAAATGGAAATAATTATGTAGTTTCGGAAAGGCTGATCCGAAATTTCACATAGTTATAGCAGAGGTGCAGGTGAGTATAAGATTGGAACTTGGGTTATATAGTTTTACCGGGGGCGGGACCAAATGGACCCAAAGTTTGTGAACATTTTTAAAAACTATCCACAGTATACTATATAAAAAATGAAATGGAAATAATCAGATATTCCGAAATTGCATAATTATTTCTGCTTCAATTTTGGGATCGCACATTGTGTACCGATAGATATTCCTGCAGTAACTTCCTATGACTCATTTACCTTTTCACCTTTCATCGAAATCTTAGAGTCAAATAATTCTAATATTTGACTTCTGGGGATAGTCAATAACCCTTTCGCAACATCTGGTTCTAAGTACCCAGATACAACTATAATATTTTTAACACCAGGGCAACATGTTCCGGTACTGTTGATCAAAATTTGTCTGGATATCATGGTTTTGTTCATTTTGCCAAAAGAGATTGTCCATCCAGTTAAGATACTCTTGTTTGGACTGGTATCATGAGAGAAAGTGTTCGAAAATTTTCATTGCAATTTGCTAATGACAATGAAAAAACTCTGCTTCATGGTTATGATCATATGCATTACCTTCAACTTCCCCACTAAAACCACAGCAACAACAACAGTCATTGCAATCCGAACCCCTGATATGATATCCATACAACAATTTAATTTTATAGCTTCAAAGTAAAGTTACTGAGATAACTCGATTTATAAGGAACAACAATACATGGTCTTTACGATCCAAGTGATCAAATTTGTGAGTAATTCTAGTCTGCGTAGTTCTAACGTATACAACATTCTCCGAAAAAAATCGCACCAAAATCAACGTTGGAGGCATCACATTCAATATCTACAACAACTTGCACTATAGAGTTTTCTCTCCTTATCGATCTGAAATCCAGAGACTAATAACTTGATGTTCCAGGTATTGCGGTCTGATTAGAAAATGCCAATAAAAATAAACAATATTCAACAATTTTGGTGATCTAATACAATAAAGATTTTTCAATTTTAATTTCTCCTGAGCTCATGCACCTAATTAAAGATTAATGATCTACCTACAATGTACATATAGCAAAGAGAAAGTTCCACGAAACCGTTACCGCAGCAATCGCTTGCTTCGTTTCTGCTAGAATAAGCCGAAGCATCGAGACTCGCAGATAAGCGATGTCATTTTAAAATACCCAGAGGATCATAGGATCGTCCAGCTGAACCATGATATTTGTAGGTTGGTAAATGAGAACTAGCGGAAGAAAATCAGAGAACATTTGAATAACAGCAACTTGAATACAGAAGTTGGCAAGTCGCGGACAATAGTTCAGTCTTTTTTCAATCCGAAAAAGAAAATAAAGGAGTATAGAGTCACGATTAAGTCGATGGATTCGAAATTCCAACTCTGAACCCCCAGAAGATCCAGTGGGTCATTCCTGATAGTATTTTTACCTCCTCTGCTCACGTTACTGCAACCACGCATAAATTGCGAATTAGAAATAAGTTTATCAAAGCTCTAGCAGGCAGCACTTGGGTACTTGGACAAAAAACCTTATTGGCTACAATATATATGTATGTAAATATAAAAAACGCTACTGATCGAATATAACAAATTTCTTTTAGCCGATATTGGATGACGTAAGCGTTGTAAACGACATCTGGTTCGAAAGAAACTGTGCTACGTCATGCAGCTGATTTACATTGGACATTCTATATTAACAATTTAAGAACATGTCTGCATCAAGCAGAAACGATATGAACAGGCCACCAGGATCGTGTAATTTTCAAATCAAATCTCATCTACTATAAGACTGAGTCATATAAAAATAGCAATGCGAAGACGCAATGAGCATTTGAGCCACATCATATTTCGTACATCGATATTTTAAGAAAGTTTCAGTAAAATTATTAATCAAAAATTTAAAATCCTTTTAATTATTTTTATAACTAAATAGTCAATATATTTATTTATTTATTTATTTATTTATTTATTCACTTATTTATTTATTTATTTATTTATTTATTTATTCACTTATTTATTTATTTATTTATTTATTTATTTATTTATTTATTTATTTATTTATTTATTTATTTATTTTATTTATTTATTTATTTATTTATTTATTTATTTATTTATTTATTTATTTATTTATTTATTTATTTATTTATTTATTTATTTATTTATTTATTTATTTATTTATTTATTTATTTATTTATTTATTTATTTATTTATTTATTTATTTATTTATTTATTTATTTATTTATTTATTTATTTATTTATTTATTTATTTATTTATTTATTTATTTATTTATTTATTTATTTATTTATTTATTTATTTATTTATTTATTTATTTATTTATTTATTTATTTATTTATTTATTTATTTATTTATTTATTTATTTATTTATTTATTTATTTATTTATTTATTTATTTATTTATTTATTTATTTATTTATTTATTTATTTATTTATTTATTTATTTATTTATTTATTTATTTATTTATTTATTTATTTATTTATTTATTTATTTATTTATTTATTTATTTATTTATTTATTTATTTATTTATTTATTTATTTATTTATTTATTTATTTATTTATTTATTTATTTATTTATTTATTTATTTATTTATTTATTTATTTATTTATTTATTTATTTATTTATTTATTTATTTATTTATTTATTTATTTATTTATTTATTTATTTATTTATTTATTTATTTATTTATTTATTTATTTATTTATTTATTTATTTATTTATTTATTTATTTATTTATTTATTTATTTATTTATTTATTTATTTATTTATTTATTTATTTATTTATTTATTTATTTATTTATTTATTTATTTATTTATTTATTTATTTATTTATTTATTTATTTATTTATTTATTTATTTATTTATTTATTTATTTATTTATTTATTTATTTATTTATTTATTTATTTATTTATTTATTTATTTATTTATTTATTTATTTATTTATTTATTTATTTATTTATTTATTTATTTATTTATTTATTTATTTATTTATTTATTTATTTATTTATTTATTTATTTATTTATTTATTTATTTATTTATTTATTTATTTATTTATTTATTTATTTATTTATTTATTTATTTATTTATTTATTTATTTATTTATTTATTTATTTATTTATTTATTTATTTATTTATTTATTTATTTATTTATTTATTTATTTATTTATTTATTCATTTAAAATCATTTTTAATTTAACTACGTTTATAAACGTTTTACATTGTAAAATAAAATAATATAAATTCCCTAAGGCTTTGGACTATACAAACAGCACATTTTTTTAAATATATTTTTTATTAACAGCTAATTAACTATAACTTATTTAATTAAAATGTGTTTAATTTATAGTGAAACATTTTTAATATTTTTTTTTTTGTGTCTGTGGAAAACATTCTCATATGTATACGAAATAAAAAGAATGTTCATTATAATACTAAACAGTATGGTATTAAAAATAAGCTAAAATGGTTTAATATAATTAAAGTTATAAATAACAAGCGCGAATGTTATATTCGGCCCGGCCGAATCTATATACCCACCATCAACTTTTTCAAATTTCACATTATATGGGAGGGGCGGTAAAGTGGGCAGTAAAGTGGGCGGACTACGCCCATTTTTTGTTTCTGAGTTTACATTGGTCCTTGAACTAACACATTTTCGTTAATTTTCACTTTATATTGGAGGTGGGCGGTAAAGCGGGCGGACCACGCCCATTTTTTGTTTCCAAGTTTATATTGATCGTACATGCTTTTGTTGAAGAAATATCAGCAAAAAAGTATAAAACGGGCACCCTGTGTTTCTAGTTTTTAGCCCATAACTTTATTGCTTATTAACCGATTTTGCCTATTTTCAATCCCAACAAACCTTATATAAGACAAACATTTGTGCCAAATTTTGTCCCCTACGTTTTCCCGTTCGAGCCCTATCTTGCTTTCAACAGACGGACAGACGGACGGACATAGCTAGATCGACTTAGAATCTAATCAGGACCCAGAAAATATATACTTTGTGGGGTCTTAGATGATTCCTTCGACATATTACACACGGAATGACAAAATCTTTTGATGGTGGGTATAAAAATCTGAGATTATCTCTTAAAATTAAATTTAATATTAAATAATTCTCTTCCTAGTGGTAGGAAGTTTATTAATTTATATTTAATTTTAAATAGTTCTTAAATTAGATAGTAACTAAAATAGCGCAATATTTATACTAATCAACTTAATTATTAAATATTTAGAATTACCCAAAAAATGAAAAAAATTCCTCAATCCCAAAGGGTTTTAGCACAGTAAACATTACACCATAAATAAAACTAAAATTAAAAGAACTTACAAAACATTCTTCCTTTTACACATAAGAAAAATATAACAAAAATATTACGATTTCTTTTAGGCTTTGGCTAACATCCCTCTAACAATTGCTTCTAATTTGAAAAGTACATGTGACACTAATAACTTAAATATGACATAAATATTAACATTAAGGTCATGACTCATTAATATTTAATGTTATAAATAAAAATTGTTGTTCAATCTTTAATATGTCTTTTAAGCAAATCAAATAAAAAAGACATCAAATCAAACAAATCTGTCAATTTTAATCCTTTAGAAATTAAAACACCACTTATACAAAGTGATATTATTTTCAACAGAAATGTCAAATGTTTGACTTAAACCAATGACTGCTGTTTTATAAAGTTCAATAAATTAATCGAAAATTATAATAAATGATATATTTTTTATTAAAACTTAATATTAAATATTTTGTTACTTTGTGTCATATCCTTATGGTGCTCAACCAATAAGTCTTCAATACTCTCTTTATTGTTGACACTCTCTGTTATTTAAACTGTGCTATAGTGTCACATACATATTATAGCAGCTTTATTATTGTTGTAGCAATAAATAGTCAATAAAATAGTAATATTACGTGTGGTGTGATGACATGTTGTCATTATTTTATAAAATTATTTTTTTGCAACACATATTTTGATATCTTTTTTAAGGCAGTTTTATAAAGGAGTGATTTGGTAATAATATTGTTTGATAAAGAATTTAAATCACAAAAAAAATCTAATAATAAAATATAAATTTATTATAATTTTCAAACTAGTTTTATGCACGCAGAAAAAAAATATAGTTGAGCATTATAACGGTAAACATATCATATTTAAAATATTTTTTAAGGTTACTGAAATAATTTACATAATTTCAGCAAATATATTAAGGTTATAGGAACCAAATATTCATTTCCGCCAACAAATTATATTTGCATTCACCATAAAATACTTCGGTCAATATTTTTGTTCCTTATTCTAAATTTAAGTAAAAGAAAATATTTATATTACCACAAAAAAAACGTGAGTTTGATTACTATAACCATAATATGATGCAGAGCATTAGAGGGAGTGATCCTCAAAAGCTCCCAAAATACACAGAGCCGACAATCTTTGAAGTTTCTCAACCAGTCTCCTGAATTTTCTGTGGCATAGAGAGGTCCCGCAGAGCCACCTCATATTCCAGGGTTAAAAAAGTATCTAAAAGTGCCTAATAATTAGTCATAAAGTTAGCCACTTAACTGATACTATCTGTAAAAGTTATGAGGAAAGTCCCAAACTGATATTTGAGAACAAAATTATACGAGATGAGTGTTTTGGCCTCCTTGTCGAAACCTTAAGATTAGCAATCTACTGTGCTTAAAATAGCTCTTTTTCATTTTATTTAATTTATCAACACTTTTATAAAAATAAATCAAACACAATTTTATTAGTTTTTAAAGATTTATTATTGTTGTTATTATTATTAGTATTATTATTATGATTATTATTTGTATTATTACCGCTCAATACTTCCAAAGTAGGATTTTCTACATTTTACGATTTAATATTTTTAGTATTAAATACAGCTTCTAGTTCCTTTTCTCTCTCTCTATCCTTACGCTGCTGCCATAGCTCATATATGAACCTTAAAGAAGCCACCAATAAACCAAATATCCAAAATCCAAAACCAATTGCAAATGAGTAAAACCCACCTTTTGTAAGCAAGACTTTTTTCTACGATAACATACCAAATCTGCACGCATAGCATACTCAAATGATTTCTTCTCATGGAAGTAGTACAAATCCGATGAATGTATACGAAATATTAAATGCTCAACATCACGCCATATAGGAGACTCAGCAATCATGGGAAAAGCCAAATGATAATCACCAAAACATATATCAGTATAACGAAACAAAGAAGCCCAACAAAAACTTGGTAATGGTATGTAGTTACGGATGTAGTCACTTTTAAATGATAACAACATACTTTCTACATGAAAGTAGATTAGTAACTAATTACTTTTAACTTGATATGTAATCAATTACTTAAGATCAGATTGAATGCGTTTCAAGAATTAACCCAAGTCTATGGTATGAAATAGTATTTCAAATCCTGATTTCCGCATATTTTTAAATAAATAAATTAAAAAAAAATATATCAGCTTTTTATTTTCTATAGTTCAGTACTTATTAGTAATCGATAATGTAACTAATTACTATTCATTTTGCTAATAATGACTTCTGTAATACTTTGAAATTAATGAGTGATTAAATAGCTACAATAGTTCTTGTAACGACATCTAAGAAAGGACTTTCTGAAATGCCTACCTGTAATAATATAGAGTAAGTAGTCGCCTCTAATGACATCTCCGTGTTAAAATAATGAGTTATTCATTTAATGTGAAAGTAGTGAAGAGCCATTATATTAGCTTCTTATCTCATTACATGGCAAGCAAAGTTTTTGCTGGGAGGTTTCAAATACTGCTGTTGAAGATTAAGAAAGTGCCAGGTATCATAGGTGGTAAAATAGCCAAATAAAGTATTCAAAGTAAATTGATGTCTGTAAAACGTTGACGAGCTGACAGGTCTTGTAGAAATTTGGCGGGTAAAGAAAACTGGGCTTCAAATAATCATAATGGGTAATTGGCCTGAATATAATATAAAATGGTCAAATTTTTTTTAGAATATGAAGATTTTTTTATTTTTATTATTTCCTGTATTATATTTTTATTTAAGTTTTCTTTCAACAAACAACAAATTTTGTTGTGTGATATTTAGAGTAAAACAATTCTTCTACTAAATCAATGTCCTGGAGGTTCCTATAACATTGACACTCTTTTAGTTATGATTATATCGTGACTTAACAATATATTACGCTAACTGTGATATAATTATTCAATTTTATATCACCACACTAATACAACCCCAGAGAAAATTTATAGTAAAGAGTAAAATAATAGCAAAGATGGGGTGCTACACATAGTCTTAGATTAATACTTAGAATCATGGTACAATAATATCAGGTAACAGTATAAAATCAGCTGATCATTTTTTGCTGCTTTCAATTTTGTAATATTTCTGTCAACATTTGTTTACATTTACGCTTTGTTTATATTTATGTTTTGTTTACATTTACAGTTTGTTTATACTAACTACACTGAGGCCTCGATTATCCGTAATGGTCGGGACCGAAAGCAATATGGATAATCAATATTCGCGGTTAATTGAGTAACATTTTTTATTTATATTATTCAGTTATTCAATGCTTTAATATAAATTTTTTAATTATATAAGGAAAAATAATAGTTTTTGTTAAAAACATGAACAATACATAAAGGTTTAATTTTACGTAGTTTCTTAAAAATATCATATAATGTTTCTTCTTTTTCAAATTCATCTTTTTCTTAACTAGCTTTTCATGAATTAAGTAAATTTGGATTTTACCTTTCTCTTACTTATCTTATTCAAACGAGGTAAATCCCTTTTTTTGTTTTATTCATATTGTGTTTGATTGTTCAAAACCAATGAAATAAATTTTGCTTAGAAATCCGAATAGAGGTAATCACGAATAATCGATGCAAAAAATAAAAAAGATGCAAAAAAAGAAAACAATTATAAACAATTATAAAATCGACGTTG
This sequence comes from Protophormia terraenovae, assembly GCA_951394005.1. NCBI lineage: Eukaryota > Metazoa > Arthropoda > Insecta > Diptera > Calliphoridae > Protophormia > Protophormia terraenovae. The sequence continues at coordinate 117,917,435 of OX596077.1, read as the reverse complement.
CCGGTTAATCGAGGCCCCCGTTTAATATACACGTGCTTTGTTTTTTATATGTTTTGTTTTGCTTTTTGTTTTCTTCTTTTTGACATTAAGAAAACAAATAAACCAACAAAAGTTACTGTTGTTGTTGCCTTGTTGTATTTGTTGTAGCGATACTATTACCTGATATTATTGTACCATGCTTAGAATCTTATTTACAGTACGAGCTCGATTTACTTACTTACTTTATTTTATTTATTTATTTATTTATTTATTTATTTATTTATTTATTTATTTATTTATTTATTTATTTATTTATTTATTTATTTATTTATGTATTTATTTATTTATTTATTTATTTATTTATTTATTTATTTATTTATTTATTTATTTATTTATTTATTTATTTATTTATTTATTTATTTATTTATTTATTTATTTATTTATTTATTTATTTATTTATTTATTTATTTATTTATTTATTTATTTATTTATTTATTTATTTATTTATTTATTTATTTATTTATTTATTTATTTATTTATTTATTTATTTATTTATTTATTTATTTATTTATTTATTTATTTATTTATTTATTTATTTATTTATTTATTTATTTATTTATTTATTTATTTATTTATTTATTTATTTATTTATTTATTTATTTATTTATTTATTTATTTATTTATTTATTTATTTATTTATTTATTTATTTATTTATTTATTTATTTATTTATTTATTTATTTATTTATTTATTTATTTATTTATTTATTTATTTATTTATTTATTTATTTATTTATTTATTTATTTATTTATTTATTTATTTATTTATTTATTTATTTATTTATTTATTTATTTATTTATTTATTTATTTATTTATTTATTTATTTATTTATTTATTTATTTATTTATTTATTTATTTATTTATTTATTTATTTATTTATTTATTTATTTATTTATTTATTTATTTATTTATTTATTTATTTATTTATTTATTTATTTATTTATTTATTTATTTATTTATTTATTTATTTATTTATTTATTTATTTATTTATTTATTTATTTATTTATTTATTTATTTATTTATTTATTTATTTATTTATTTATTTATTTATTTATTTATTTATTTATTTATTTATTTATTTATTTATTTATTTATTTATTTATTTATTTATTTATTTATTTATTTATTTATTTATTTATTTATTTATTTATTTATTTATTTATTTATTTATTTATTTATTTATTTATTTATTTATTTATTTATTTATTTATTTATTTATTTATTTATTTATTTATTTATTTATTTATTTATTTATTTATTTATTTATTTATTTATTTATTTATTTATTTATTTATTTATTTATTTATTTATGAAATCTGTTCTTTGTATCTCTGCTAATATTTTACTCTTATCTTTGGGGGTGTGTCTGGTAGATGATTTTAAATTGATTACAGGTGGCTTAATTATTTCACAGTTAATGTAATATAGAGTTAAGTTACGATATAATCATAACCAAAAAAAGCGTCATTGTTTTAGGAATCTCCTGGACATTGATTTAGTAGAAAAATAGCTTTACTCTAAATATCACATAATAAATTTTAAAGCGGTTAAAAATAAAATACGAGAAATAAAAATAAAAAAATATTTAAATTCTATAAAATGACAACATTTTTAAAACTCTTAATTCTATTATGTCTAATAAATTGTAGTTACTGCTGGAATGTGGACTACGTGGGCCAGAAATTAGTATTACCCATAGCACGAGGTACACAAGAAACTCTCTATTGTATATGTTCCGATTGTTTTGATGATAATTTGAATTTATTAATGAAATGGGTAATGGAGGCTACTATGCATCCTTAACTAGTAGTTACACACCATATAAATTTGGTGCTAAAAAATAGTGATATTAAACGCAATATATTAACTCTGTTAATAGTGAAAAATTTCCAAGATTCTATATTTCAAATACATCATGATTTGGTTACTGGAAGGCATTTTTATCTCAACATTATTTTAATGCTAGAACCGGTGGAAGATTTCCAGGAAGTGGTTGCCATGGTGAGATATTTGTATGAGGAGAAATTTGTTAACACTGATGTATACTATATGAATGCTTCTACTGGACGCAATGAGGTCTTTAGCTATGATGCTTATCCTTTATTTGAGGTACATTTAGTGGGAGATGTGCGTAAATTTTATTATAAAATTATAGCCAAAACTGATTTGAAGGGATATCGTTTTGAAACACCACTTATGCAGGATCCTCCCAAAGTTATTAGATATTGGAATAAGGAAGGTATAAAGCGAGTCCAGGGTGTAACATTTAATATAATGAATATGACTTTGGCCTATTTAAATGGTACCTTAAGTGAAACTCAATTACAGAATTCAAGTGCCGTAGTGGATATGAAATATGTATTGGAAGAAGTACGTCAAAAGAAAGTAGAATTGGCAGCTCATGCTTATGCCCTGTTTCATAATGATGATTATGTGCAAAAGAGTTATCCTTTACTGGTGGTCAATTGGTGTTTAATGGTTCCTATCTTCAATAAAGAATTCACCATGTTTTATCCCTTCACTCCCTTCCAATGGCAGGTATGGTTGATAGCAGTGCTGGCTTTTGTTTTCATCAATTTTGTTAGTTATGAATTCCTTAAAGTGCATCAAATAGATAACAGGAATTTTATTTTAATTAACTTTTGTAAATTTATCAATACATCTCCGCCCCGACCTACACAAAATCCCACGGAATTATGGTTTGATATGATTTTGAATGGTTTCATTTTCATACAAAGTTTTTTTCTTAGCGCCTTTTACACCTCCACCTTGGGTAGTTTCTTGGCTGTGACAATAATACGCCATCAAATTAATTCTATGGCCGAGTTACTAGAAGCTCAATTACCCATTATGATTATAGATTATGAATTGAAATTTTTATTGGAAGCCCAATTTTCTTTACCCGTCAAATTTCTACAACTCATAAGACCTGTCAACTCGTCAACATTCTACAGACATCAATTTACTTTGAATACTTCATTTGGCTATTTTACCACCTATGATACCTGGCACTTTCTCAATCTTCAGCAGCAGCATTTGAAACCTCCTTTATTTCGTTATACTGATATATGTTTTGGTGATTATCATTTGGCTTTTCCCATGATGGCTGAGTCTCCTATATGGCGTGATGTAGAGTATTTAATGTTTCGCATACATTCATCGGGTTTGTATTTTTACCACGAGAAGAAATCATTTGAGTATGCTATGCGTGCAGGTTTAGTACGTTATCGCAGTAAGAAGTCCAGCTTTCAAACGGTGGGTTTTACTCACTTGAAATTGGTATTGGGATTTTGGATATTTGGTTTATTGGTGGCTTCTTTAAGGTTCATATATGAGCTATGGCAGCAGCGTAAAGAGAGAGAGAACGAAAAGTAACTAGTAGCTGTATTTAAAAGAAAAAAGGTTAAATCATAAAATATAGAAAATCTTTATTTGAAAGTATTAAGTGGTAACAATAATAATAATAATAATAATAATAATAATAATAATAATAATAATAATAATAATAATATAAGTATTTAATAAATCTTTAAAAAACTAATAAAATTGTGTTTATTTCTTATAAAAGTAGTGATAAGTTAGATAAAATGATCAAAGTACTATTTTAAGCACAGTTTAATTTTTACACTTCCGTCAAGTCGAACAGGAGGCCAAAATACTTTTCCGATATAATTTTGTTCTCAAATGTCAATATCAGTTAAGTAGGTAACTTTCTTGATGACTATTTAGGCTCTTTTATGCTCATTTTTTTTTTTTAACCCAGGGATGGTGAAGTGGCTTAGCCCGACCTCTCTATGATAGTAGTCAGAACATTTAGGAAATTGGTTGAGAGGCTTCAAATAGTACTAACGCTGTGTAATTCAGTAGCATTTGAGAATCACTCCCACTGCTGCTCCAGCTTAAAATTTTGTAAATGTTAAAATTATATTTCAAATTTTATATTGCCCTTCCCGTATTATCCTCAAAAAACTAAAGTTCAAATCAAAATAATTGATTTGTTTATTTATTTTTTTATTTTGTTTATTTATTTTATTTATATTGGCGAGTACTTAGTAATCTGGTGAGCTATATATGGAGTAATAGATGGTTCTATAGGAACCAGTTAATCTAAGAACGCATACATAGGATGGGTGGTATTTTTCGCTCCATTCCATTCAGATCAACAAATGGCCAAAAATCGTCTTCTTCTGCGTTATGGTTAGGAAGTTCATGATCATAGTTAATAAGAGATTGGCGATCTACTTTAACCAAAAGGAACTGTAAGAACTAATCTATTCAACTAACGTTTGATATCTGAGGTTTTTTGTTGCCAATTCTCTATCTATTCTCTTTAAAGCGAGCGTATAAATTGCTTAGCTAAATAGTAAATTATTTCGTATAAAATTTCTGAAGATCCTTAAATGATAGAAAGTTTCTGATTTCCAATTTGGTTTTAGCCGTTAAGTGTAGAAATATTGTGAATTTGCCAGTATAAGACTTTAGTCATAGTCGGAGTAAAACTATAGCATGAGTATAAAATTTGAAAGGCAGTTGAAGTATTTGTATGAATTTAGTTTAAGTCTAGAAGTTGGAACTTTTAAAATTCTAATGGGAAGTTGTTCTGAAACGTACAGATATTATTATAAAAATATTCATTTGGTTGCACAACGTTGGAGTATAGCCTTGAAGGAAATTTAGTCTAACTTAGATGTTAAAAAATCCTTTTATAATTTGAATGATAAGTTGTTCTAAAACTTTTAACATAAGGTATTCCTATGACTGCAAAACTTTAGTTGGAGTAAAAGAAACAAGTCTGAGTATAAAGATTTAAGTTTCAATTATATTTCAGCTTAAATGTGGCAAAAGACTTATAATTATTACATGATTAGCTCTAATATTTGCCTTGTATTTAAATTAGTATAAGAGTTTTTATAAGTTTATACGAGTCCACAAAATGGCGCACATGTGCGAATGCTCTTTTAGTTTTTTCACTCCTACATGCTCTTACAAACTAAAAAAAAAAAAATCATTTAGTCTGGCTAGAGCTATTAAATTGTAAGGTTTCAAAAACTCGGAAATAAATGTTAATGAGATATGGGAGACCATTTTCCTAACTTAATAAATTTGATATATATTTTTATACTTTTTTTAGGAAAATTTTTTAATATCGATTTACAGTTTTCATTATAGAAAAGAAATTATTAAAAGTACAATAGATGTTTTTTAAATTCAAAATATTAAATTATAAATTTTAAAATTTTTTCTGTATAAAATTTAAGAGCGGGAGATTTATACACAACATATACAAACACAAAATGTGAATTTTAGTAGAGCCGACCACTGATTTAGTTTGACATTATTTATTTTGACTCTAGGTTTGTATAAGACTACATTGTATAAGACTTTATTTTAAATATTTATTAAAACATTTAAAGCACAAAACATAACTATTTATTTATTACATAAATAATAATTTATAATTTTTACATAGTTAAATTATTTATTTTCTCTTAGCCCATATTAATTCCACTGCAAACACCACTAAAGCCATTATCATACCACCAACATAAACATAAAAAATATACATTAAGTGCACCACAGTCAATGGCACTGGATGTTCTAAATTTTCCATCATTGAAGCATTTACACCACTTTCTTTTTGTATTTGCCAAAATACCATATCGCTCCATTTCAGTTCCAATCCAGTAGTTTGCATGCGTAAAATGAATTTCTTAAGTGAATGATAAAATGGTGAATTAAATTGCATGGGCCAATTCATATACACATTGGGTATACACAGTTCGGGTACAATCCTAAAACGTGGCTTCCACAAATTCATTTGTAAACGTTGCATAACTTTCCACTCTTCCTTGAACACTGTGTAGGCATAAGAAGTATCCAATTTGTTTAAATGATAAGATACTGTCTCGGGATCGGTTATAATCAAATGATCACTAAAGTTATCCGGTATTAAATCCAAATAATTATAAGTATCATGCATATAATCAACCAGCATTATGGACAAATTAGCTCTTCTTAAATCCTCTATCGATTCAATTTGTTTAGGATACAAAGTGCTGCTTAGAAATGATGTTAAAGCGGCAATAAGTGTTAGAGAATAAGTCATACCAGTTAGCAGTACATGCATATGAAGAAATATTTTTCTTCTACACGATATACTATTTTTGCTAATGGTCTTAAAATGACCCATATTACCCAAAGGCATATTGAGTAGACCCTTTAAAGTGGTAGAGAAGGCCAACCATGGTCTTAATTTACCATAATTATCATGATTAACAAACATATAGGCCAATTGAAATGCTAAAAATATTATTAACATTAGGATCCACATTTCGACACTCAGAGTTAGAGGTAAATAATTAGCTCGAAATATTTCGGGATTCACGGGCACCACTACACAGCTATTGGTGTTAGTAATGGGATAACTAGTAAAGTGATAATTATACCTTAAAGCGGTTAAGGGGTGTATAGAGATGTCTATATTGCGGGCATTTAGTAAATCATAAATATAACCCATTGCTGCCACCCATGAACCATTAAAATCTTCATATTCAATTTCACGAAATGTAGCATTAATATGTTTAATATATTCCATGTAAACGAAACCAGAAATGCCGGTAATTGTTTCATCGCCAGTATAAGGATCCACAGACTGAAAATGTGGGGAAAAGAGTAAGAAAGTGGAAAAATAAATTTTGTGGTGAAAATATAAATCTTAAAAAAATAAAATAAAATAAAATAAATAAAATGTTAGTGAACAAATTTATTTTAGGTGAAAATTAGTTTTTTAGTGAATAATAGTAATTGTATTGAAAAAGCAATTGTGTGCTTAAAATTTCGTTTTACTTTACCTTAAACACATGCGGTTTATCTGGAAATACAGGGGTATTAAATTTATATCCCAACAAATCCGAAGTACGATCCTGAAAATAATCCCTAGGATGTTCGTCCGATATCTGTATTACACGAATTGGCCAAGGAAATGGTGTATATGTATAAACTTCCAATTTCATTTCATCCAAACTTTTCTGTATATGATCCCGTTGAAAGAGTAAAACAGCATTTAAAATATTTCTTGACCAACACCAACGAAAAAATCTCTTTAATTTCTCCAAACGTATAAAAGCGAAAACGCCTGTCAATTCATGACCTATAACAAGGAAAACTAATTTCGTTTCTAAACTGGCACCCAAAGAAATAGCCACAAATTCTTTTAATTCAGTATTAAATATATCATTTAATATGACCACAGCTAGATTTTTATTCGTTAAAATATTACCCAAATTAGGTATGGCCTGAGTATTATTGGCATAATCCCAAGGTGCTATAGTGAAAATCATTAAAGGCTTGTGGAGCTGCGGAGAAAAAACATTCGATGCCAATATATTACCTACACTTTTATAGATAATTTCTTTAGGTAAAAATTTATGTTGATTAAGAGTTTTCAACATAAGACCATTTTCCACAGGAGGTTCATATAAATAGCCGGGGGTACGATAGATGATAATATTATCAAAATTGTGTATTTTGTGTAGTTGCACCATAAGATCCATTATAAGTTGAACTTGTTGCTGAAGAATACTTTCCTCAGTGATTAAGGCTTGTATGGAAAAACCATTAGAGAGATAAAGTATTAGTTGTAGCAGAGTAGTTATTTGTTGATAACGAGCCATGGTGGTATAAAGAAAAACTGAGATAGAAATGGTAGTTTCTAGTGTATTTATATAGTCAAAAAAGTTTAACCTTTAAAAGACCACGGGATTTAAGAGCAGACAAAAAAAATATTTGTTTAGTAATTCAATTATTTGTAGATATTTTCTTTTTTTAAAGGTCTTTACTATCACCATTCTAATTTTTAGCAATTTCTTCTAATAAGGGTTAAATTTTGAGAAAATTCTCACCCCAACACCTTTTGTTCGTAATTATGTTCATTAGCTATAATTTCAATATAATTCTTTGATTCAAATTAATTCAATTAAGTTTAATTTCAATATTATAAATCCTTATGCAATAAATGATTGCTTTAATAAACCTTAATTTGTAAAGATAAAAATAATTTTCATTTACATAAGTGCTAATAAGGAATTACAACTTATGTTGTAATTTGTGTTACAAAAATGTTAAGAAAGGTTATACATTTTTTGTTAAGATACAATTTTATTTATTTAAATTTTTTGTTTTATTTTTATTTATCTCTTTTTAATATAAGTTATATACAGATTGACATAGAGCTTTAATTTATATAAATATTTTAATATGTTTAAAGTTTTCCATTATATAAGTGTATAAATTATATGATAAACAATGTTTTTTTTAAATTATTTTAATTATATATTTATTTAAAGTTTAAAACACTTGGCGGCTTTTAAGCTCATGATGTGTTTAATTTTTATTTTAATTTAATTATATTTTTGTAGCAATAATTGATTTTGATACTTAATTGAACTAAACAATTAGCAAGATAAAAACTTTAGACTAATCAACAAAATGGTGGAATGTAGTATATAAAACCACCAAGTAATAATAAAATATAATAAAATTTTATAAATTTATTTTTTATGTTGCACTTTTTTAAAACATACACAAGATGACCCTGTAAGGGTTAACGGAAAAAAGACAGGTTTACTTTTTGTTCAGTAAAGAAATTTTGTTTACGATAAATAAAAAAAAATCTCTCAAAAACTCTTATTGTGAATGATTGTTATATTAAAAATAAAAATGTTTAACAATTATATTCTGATTTTTAGTTTTATATTAAAATTATTTTTTTAGCAAATTTCTTTGAAATCTTTTTAAAAATATACACCTAAGGATTAAATTTAAAATTTATTGTGAATGTTTAAAATATTTGAAAAATCTTCGAAATTTTGATTATTTTGATTTTCAGAGTTTTATATAAAAATTATTGTTTAACAAGCTTCTTTGAAATCTTTTTTAAAGTCTCTCAGAATATTTTTAGGAATTAAATAGAATTTAATTTCCTTAGAATCTTAAATGTCTCTCAGAATATTTTTTTAGAAATTATCATTAATTTTTTTTTTTTTAATCATAAATCTTTCGTTTAAAAAATATTTTGTGGAAATTCTTTTTCTAATTATAGTTTTTCAATTAAAACTTTATTTTTTTTAAATTTTACCTAAAACTAGTTCAAGTATTTTTATAATATTTCGTGTCTATTGTGAATTATTCAACCAAAACATCTATGCAATTTAGCCAGCTATTTTTATAATAATATTTAAAATTTTTCATTGCTATTTTAAAATGGAGTTTAAGTTCTTAATTTATATAAATATTAAACTGCTATTGAATTTTAGAAACAAAGTTTAAATTATTTATTTTTTTTATTTATTTATTTATTTAAATATTTATTTATTTTCTTAAATTTCAGGATTAAAATAAAATTTATTGTGAATGATTGAAATATTTAAACGATCTATAAAATGGTGCTTGTTTTTTTTTTTAATTTTAAAAAAGTTTTAAAATAAATTTTAAAATTAAAATAAATTTTAAAATTAAAATAAATTTTAAAATTAAAATAAATTTTAAAATTAAATTTAAAGAGAAGAAATTTGTTTGACAAATTACATATTCTTCGGCAAAGAATATTTATTTAAATAAAACTAAATCGTTAGGAATTAGGAAATAATAAATGTTTTTTAAGCCTTAGGCTTTCATTATTATTGTGAATGATTTAAATATAAAAAAATCAAATTTTTTGTATTTTGTAATTTTACTTTAAAGAAATTTAATAAAATCTAATATTTATGTATTTTCTTTCATTTATATATTTCACTGTGATTATTTAAATATTTTTCATTCCATTTTACCCATTTATTTGTAATATAAAGCCTGAAAAAGGCTAAAATAACAATATTACATAGCAATAATACCCCAAATTCAAGTTTTTATTTTAATTTCTTTAGAAATAATTAAAAAAAATCTATCACTGCAACAATATTTATTTCATTCACAGTAAGACTTTTAAAAAATTTTGAAATTAAAAATTTCAAATTTTTTTTAACAATTTTAAATTTGACAAGAAAAACCAACAAATTTATTTAATAATTATTGTATAATAATTATTTTTGTATGCTATTGTGAATGAAATTTAAACTGTTTTTTAGAAATTTACTTTAAACAGAAGCAATTTGTTTGAGAAATATACAGCTCTGTTACAAAATACTGATAATTTCAAAAATTAAATACAAACGATTATAAATAAATTATATATTCATAATCTATTGTGAATGAAATTTCAGATTTGATTTACGAAATTTGTGAAATTTTTAAAAATCAAACACAATGGAATATTTAGAAAATTTCGTTTGGCTTTAAAATTTAAAAATTAACTTTAACAAGAAAAATTCGCAAGTCTGTCAAAGAAATGTTATACAATCTATTCTAAATTTTATTTCAAAATTCTATTGAGAATGAAATTTTAGATTATAAATTTTATATCAATATTTCTATTGTAAATAAAATTTTATATTATAAATTTTATTTCAATATTCTATTGTGAAAGAAATTTTTCACAGGCTAATAAAATATAAACTAATTACAATGGAATATTTATTTTAAAGCTCTATTGTGAATATTTCTAAAATAAAACTGTTCAAATGAACTCTAATATTAAGGAATATAGTTTAAGAACTACGTTTTTATTCAGGCTTCAACAATTTCTTTTGTATTCAGAGAGAGAGCTTGAGAGAGCATCTATCAAACACTATTGTAATTGATTTCATAAAAGATTTTTAAAAATTACATAATTCAAAGCTAAAGCTACATATAAATTTTGCTAAATTTCTTTCAAAGAATTTACAAAATCTATTAAAAGATATCCCTTTCCTCATTAAGGGATAAAAATTTCTTTACCTTTTCTTTCCCAGCAAAAATTAAAAAGTAACCTGTATTTATTACTAACTTTATTTTGGAATCCGTTTTTAAATTAAATTGCATTTTAGGGTTGACCAAATAACATTTCCGAACCTGGAGGTATAGAATTAGGATCCACTGTGGAGGTAAAATAATTGGCAGGGCTATTAAATGCTTCCGTATAATTAGGTGATTGTAGAGGAGCTTGTAAAGGTGGTGGCTGTTGGTGATGATGTTGCTGCACCGGAGCCTGCTGTTGCTGCACCGTAGCCTGAGCCTGTTGTGTATGTTGCATCTGACCCTGCTGTTGTTGCTGTTCTCGAGCCTGCTGCTGCTGTTGTTGTTGATATTGCATTTGTAATTGTCGTAGATTTTGTTGATGCTGTTCCACAGTAACCAGTGGAGCTGGTATTGTAGTATTTCCTTGTTGTAAGGTTAAATTATAAGGATTTTGCACATATTCCTGATAGATATCATTACCCGACTGGGGTTGTTGTTGTGTCTGTACATAAACGGGAGCAAAACTTTGTACAATGGCAGTTGGTGGTGGCTTGTGTAGCGAGGGATATTCATTACCCGCCAATAAATGGGAAATTGGCACATTGGCATTCGTATTAGCAGCCGATGATGATGATGCCCCTGATGTTGCTGCTGCTGTGGTAGATGGTGGTGGTCTATAATCTTCAGCACATTCAGCTATGGTAGATACTTCATCACCACTTAAGATGGAGGTATTAAATGTACTAGTATTATTAGTATCCTTACTAGTGTTCAATGTATCATTGGCCATTTTTTTCATATTTTGCATTAGTGTTTGATGTTGTTGATAATTTTGATAATATTGATTGTATTGTTGTTGTAATAGTTGATGCATGCTCACTTGTTTTTCAGAACTATCTGAAGTTGTGGGATTTTCTAAAGTTTCAGTAGTGGTTTGATGATGCTGCTGCTGTTGTTGTTGAAACTCAACTCCTGTTGTTGCCGTTTGAGCTGTTGTTGTGGCTGATGGTGTTTCTGATTGCTGTTGTTGTGGTGGTGGTGGTGGTGGGGTATCAAAAAGTTCTATAGAATATGAATTACAACCTGCTGATGTTTCTGTCATTGTGGAACTCAATGGCATTGTGTTAACGCTTGAAGAAGGAACATTTGTGGCTGCTTGATTTGTCGTCTGTTGTTGTTGGTCATTATTGGTCATTGTACTAATTATTTCATTAGCATTTAACTGATGTATGGGTGATGTTGTATTTGTTGTTAAAGTTGCTTCTGGTTCTATAGTTTGTTTAAGTAGAATATCACTAGTAGAGGCTGTGTCTGCTAACGTAGAGGGAGTTAATGTATTATGAGCCTGGTGTTGTTGTTGCTGAGGTACAATCATGGGCATAGGAGTCACAGCAGTTGGTGGTAACTTGATGGGTTAAAAAAAAAAACAAAAAAAATCAATATTGTGTCACAAAAAAAAAACAAAAACAATTTCAGTGACTTCTTACTTGTCCAAAAATTAAATTAGGCTTTTGTAAAATATCCGCTTCTGGTGGCTGTAATATAATGCTGTGACGTGGCGATTCCACTGGTGACATTAGTAAAGGTGATTGTACTCCCTGTATAGTTGTTACAGCTGTAGCTGTTTGATGTTGTGTTGGAGGCTGTGGCGGCTGCTGTTGTTGTTGCTGCGGAACTATGGCTACTGCAGGTATTCTATTAATGTCAGCATTTGTTGTATTTTGGGTTTGATTCATAACATGAGCTCGATTTCCTTAAAATGTTTATAGATAAAATTTATTTATTTAGCTTTTTTTATAATTGTTAAGGTTTACACTAATTTTATGATGAAGATGATTTGTGTGTTGAATTTACGTTAATATTGGATGATGTTTAGGGATGGGGAAAGGGAAAATGTGTAAAAAAGTCAGTTCTTTGTTCAGTTTTTGCTTTTTTTAAACTTAAAATGTTTCGTAAATCTGATAATAAATGAAATAAAACCAAATTTTTACTTAAGTAAATCCTTCAATTTAATAGAATATATAAATTAATTTCGTTTTTTTGTACTTTTATTTGTTATAAAATATTTATAACGTTTTATAATATATTATAAGATAATTTAAATGCTTTTTAATGTATTATAAATTAATTATAATGTGTTATAATACATACCCCATCACAAAATATTTAAATAAATTTATACTTTATTATAATGAGTTATAATACAATTATAACCTGTTATAATAGATAACAACACAATTATTACGGGTTATAATACATTTTCACATGATTATAATAGATTATAACACATTATTACATAATTATACTAATTATAATGAGTAACAATACAATTATAACATTTATAATACATTATAACAAAATTATAACGAATGACAATACAATTAAAACGAGTTGTATAACAATTACAATTTTTTATAATACATTATAACACAATTATATGACAATTATAATGTATTATGGTATATAAAAACAAAATTATATCACATTATAGCGTGTTATAAAATATTATAACGCTATTATAATGTCATATAATACATTATAACGCAATTATAACTATTTTAATACTTTATAACACAATTATAACATATTATAATAATATTATAACCTGTTACAATACATTATTACATAATTATAGCGCATTATAACATAGATTTAATGAGTTATAATACATTAAAACATAATTACAACGTGTTATAAAACATTATAACACAATTTAAACTTGTAAAAATTAATTATGACGTAACTATAACAAGTAATAATACAATTATAAACTGTTATAATATATTACAACATGGTTATAATAATATATTATAACATAATTATTATGTTTTATAAAATATTTTAACGTATTATAATACAATTATAACCTTTTTTTATATATTATAAAATAATTATAAAACGTTATAAAATATTATAAAACTATTTTAGCATTTTATATTACATTACAAAGTAATTATAAATATTTTTATTACTTTATAACATAATTTTAGCCTATTATAATGCAATATAACATAATTATATGGCATTACAATACAATTATAACACATTATAATACATTATAACATAGTTATAAAATTATAACAAAATTACAACATGTTATAATGTATTATGACATAATTAGAACTTATTATACCACAGTTATAACGCATTATAATACAATTATAACTAATAATTATACATCATAACATAATTATAACATGTTATAAAACATTATAACGAATTATAATACAACTGTAACTTGTTATTATACATTATAACACAATTATAATGCGTTATTAAATATTAGAACACTATTATAAAATTGAATAATGCATTATAACAAAATTATAAAGTTTTACAATATATTATAAAACAATTATAACGAGTTGTGATACATTATAATACAATTATAACTTGTTACATTACATTACAAAACAATTATAATATGTTATAATACATTATAAAATAATTATAATTGTTTTAATATATTATGACACAATTATAACAAGTTGTATTAACTAATTATATAATTAAAACTTTTTTCAATTCATTTAAACATATCTACTTGTAATAAAACAATTTATTAAAATAATCAAATTTTAAATTAAAATTTTCAATCAAAAAAATATATAATAAAAAAATTTATTAGAAATAATAAAAAACATATAAAATAAAATCACGAGAAAATAAACCAATAATTCATATTTACATTCTTCAAATAAATTACATTCATTTGATTTTTGTAAGTCTTTTCTTAAAAAAATTATGTTTAAACTTGAACAATTTCATTAGAGATTTATTAGAATTATTTGTCTTAACATCTTTTATTAAAGGTTTTTGAAAATCTTGATTTTGACACCCTTTAACATTAGAAAAAACTCTACTTTGTTTAATGGGTAATTCAGAAGTCATCACATCTTTTATTATAAGTTTCGAATCATAATCTTGTTTAAATTTATTTTCTTTTAAGGTCAATTGCAAGGACTTTTTAAAATGTCCTTATTAAATCATCAGCATTAATTTTGAAGTATTTTATTTATAATGAAAATGTTAATAATGAGAAGATATTAATAAATAAAAAAATAATTTCTCACTTACCCTCATCCCGGAAGAGTTCATCTTTAAGATTTGGTAAAAATTCTCCTATACGTTTCCAAGTCAACTCCCACAAGGCCATGTGTAATGAACCATCATTATTGTGGAATACACGTACTGAATGCATGACCAGCAGCATATTTTTTAAAATTTCTTGCATTTGTTCGGACAACATATCGGAACCAACTTTCATAAATTTCTCTATATAATCTAAGATTTGTATCCACAGCTCATTGAACGAGTTGCCCAATTCGATGAGTGGTGTAAGATGATGTAAAAATACTTTAGACATAATTGTAGCGGTACGTATACGGGATTCTTCCAAAAGTATGGGATCTAAAAGTGCAACTGCAGGACTATCGGGTAATAATTCGTTGAGTAGAGGGAAGAGAACCTGTTGGAAACAGGAAGCCCATTCAGTGCCAGATAAAGTTTGTAAATCATGTACGAGTAATGCTCTTTGTTGTAAACAAGATATAGCATATGTTCTAACTTCCCGACGTCTATCCATAGCCAAACGGGCAATACCTTGAAGCAGGGGACACCAACCTTGGGCCCACAAAGCCGAACACTGAGGCACAGCACAACCTTCTTCGGCCCACCAACGGAATATTTGAGCTGTACGCGTATACAAAGTGTACATTAGATCTAGCAATTGAATCGATAGAGTTTCATAACGTTGAGCCAAATCCGATTCATCACCATCATCACCACCTTCCGAGCCATTATCCAAATGACCATGATTATCATGGCCTCCGTGTTTAGAACGATCTGTTGATCTATCATTACGTTTGTTGGCAGATTTTTTTCTTTGATTTTGTGCACCGGCTGCTAAAGCAGCATCAAATTTACGCCGCTGTCTAATACCACCATCACGACAGGCCTCCACAAAAGTGCGTATACATCTAACACAACTCTCAAAATTATAGGGTGTTATGTGAGCCACATTACGTACAATAAAAGCCAAAGAATCCCAACATTTGAATAAGGCAAATGGCATATGATCCATAAGTTTGCAATTATAAACCAGATTAGATAATGCAGGGGCACCAGCAATAGATTCGGGTGGTGACTGAGGTCGAGATGAAGCCGCTGTTAGATCTGTATCTTTATTAACTAAAATCCAATTTTCCGCTGTAGGACTGGAGGGGAAGGGACTACTAGTATTGGAATTTTGTTGTTGTCCACTTTGTTGTATTTGTTGTGGTCTCGTCTGCTTGCTACCTAATTCGGAGTCCGAAATATAACCTTTATCAGGTAGACCTGAGTCATCTTCACTACTTAAGGCACCATCCGATTTGGCTGTCATACCATTGGGTTGTGGCAAAGAGGTATCTTCAAATTCTGGTGGTTCAGCGCCTGCGCCTACACATTCCAATATAGTAAAAACTATTTGCCAATCCTGTTCGGAATGTATATTTTGAGCGGAGGTTTTAAGTAATTCATACATGCCTATAGAAATCTGCTTTGATATACGCAAAATTACACTGGGCTTAAGCATAAGTAGCATTTTAAGAGATTTCAACACTACGGGACACAGTTCTTCATTACGCATTAAATAAATAGCCAACTTAAGCATGGCTACTATGCAACGATTTAATAAATAATCATAGCCACAAGATGAACTGCCCATTAGCAGCAAATACATTTGATCTCTAACGGCAGGCCATAAGGGTATCATACGGTCACGATTATATATAACAATTTTCACTAGAAACTCCATCCAGAATACTACTATATCCTCGGCATAAGGCATACCTATGGATTTGTGGCCACTGGGAGCCTTCAAAGAACCCAATACCTGTT
Source organism: Protophormia terraenovae (assembly GCA_951394005.1). Lineage (NCBI taxonomy): Eukaryota > Metazoa > Arthropoda > Insecta > Diptera > Calliphoridae > Protophormia > Protophormia terraenovae. Next base: position 117,900,643 of record OX596077.1, on the reverse strand, counting down.
TCAACAACTCTTGCAATGATTCTAATTGTACAAATTTCGATTCTTGTATCATTTGATCCAATTGACATTCTTTAATACATTTCTTTCCAATTTTTATAAATTCCTGCTCTTCATAAGAGGGTTCTCGCTGGCCCTCCGAGGAGAGATACGAATATAAACTAGAGAATAAACCAGATTCTTGTTTTTGACTGGGTTTCTCTAAAATCAATTGTGCTTTGCCTGAAGGTTCACAGAAATCTTCTACTTCCATTAAAGATTTAGGTAACAACTTCAAACGGAAAAGTTGTAAATAAATATCTAAAATGTGACGCCAACCATCTCTTAAGGAATCACCATAATCATGTACCAAAGCGAATACAGTACGCATGGCGGCTTGAGCTTTGGGATTGAGACCAAAATTAACAGCTTGTACGATTTCATTTAAAGCGGGATTTTGAACTTCCTGTTGGGCACTGCTTAAGATGGTGGTGAATTTGCAAAGTGTTAAAATTAAAGCATCAAAATCTTCATGCAAATTGTAAAAGGCTGAAATGCCAGCACATTTGGTAAAGCCTAAAAATAAAAGCGTTTACTTATAGTTAAAAATATAAGAAAATATTTTCTCGTTATACCTGTTAAAGTCCTTTGATAACCATTTTCACTGCTCTTATCAAACATAAAACTTAAAGAGGATAATGAAGGACCCCAAATAACATTAAAGATTTCCATATCATAAGTGGCATCGTGTACATAATTAAAGGCACCATCTGAGGTGGCTCCACGTCTCAATAACACTTTCCATAAATAATTTTCACGCACCAAACCTGTTTGCTCAGCAGGCATAACAATTTCTTCGTTTCTAAGAACAACTTTGAATAGCAAAAGATATTTTGTTTTATTTTAAATTAATAAACTTACTTGATGGCTTGGAATATGGCGGCTAATAGTTCCTGATCAAAATCGCCGCCACCATTTAAACCTCTTAAATTTTTAAGAAAATCTTCTTGAGTCATGGGCACATTTAAGCGTTTAGCATTTGAATTATGTTGATCCATATTCAACATAATTGTAGCATAGGCCACACTAAAGGCAGCATCAGTATTGGCAAAAGGTTCACCGTTTTGTTTCTACAAAAAATGATGTTGCAGATAGTGTGTTATAATTTCATACAAAGGAATTATAATATATTAAAATAGAATTAAAATGAATTATAATACATTATATTTTATAATTGAGTTACAGTGTATTATAACTCATTATAATTGAGCTATAAGTAATTATAATGCATTACAATTGATTTATAATGCATTATAATTTATTATAACTGAATTATAAAGTAATAATATTCATCATAATTGACTTAAAATGTAAAAAAAAAAATCATTATGATTGAATTATGATGTATTATAATGCATTGCAACTGAATACAAAGTATTATAACTGAGTTAAAATGTATTATAATTCATTATAACCGAATAATAATATATTACAATTCATTATAACTGAATTATAATGTAATATAATGCAACTGAATGTATTATAATACATTATAACTGAGTTGTAATGCATTATAATTCATTATAACTGAATTATAATGTAATATAATGTATTATAATTTATTATAATGCATTATAATTCATTATAACTGAATTCTATTGCATTATAACTAAGTTATAATATATTATAATTAATTATAACTGAATTATAATATATTATAATTCATTATAAATGAATTATAATGCATTATAACCCATTATAACTGAACTATAATATAGTATAATCTATTATAATTTATTATAACAGTATTATAATGTATTATAATTCTTATAACTGAATTATAATGTACTATAATTCATTATAACTGAGTTATAATGTATTATAATTCATTATAAATGAAATGTAATGTATTATAATTCATTTTAACTGAATTATAATGCATTAATATTCATTATAATTGAGTTATAATGTATTATAATTCATTATAAACGAATAATATTGCATCACAGTTTATTATAACTGAATTATAATATAATATAATGCAATCTAACTGAATTATGATGCATTATAATTCACTATGACTTATATTTCATTATAACTGTGCTATAATGTAATATAATTAATTATAACTGAATTATGTGTTAATTCATAATAATTCATCATAATACAGTAACGAATAATAATGTGTTATTAACACATTATAACATAATTATAATACTTTATTCTATATCCCACCAAATAATAATAAATTATAACACAATTATTCTGTATTCTAATAATTATTAAACAATTATAATCTAAATGAAAATCTCATATTTTTCATTTTCCTACTTACATGCCAATGATCTGCAAAATGTTCCAAAACCAAAAATATCAATGGTGCCTCACCGGGCAAACGGAATGTTTCCAAATATAAACGTAATGCCTGATCGACACGTAAACCATGAAAATCAAATGATTCCACAAAATTCATAAGAATTTTTGAATCAACATTTTTCTTTTTCGATATATATTCACCAATCATTTTCTTATCTAAACCAGGATTTTCTCGCAAGAATAAAGCCACTTCCATGGGATCTAATTGAGGATTTAAAATACCATTCTCTTGTAAAAATTGTATACCCTTGTCGGGTCTTTGATTGAAAAGTTCAGTGCCCTGACTGAGTATACGTTTCTTGTGTTTAACATCTTTTAAATATTCTCGTGTAATAGCCTTTTCGGCAGCAGTATCACCCGACAACAGGCGCAAACGCGATGAGCTATTAATAAATTTAGATATGTTTTCGACTTTAGTGTCTTCCAAATTATTAGGATCATCTATAACTATGCCCTCTAGGCCGGAATTGTGGCGTGAGTGCCTAAGAGCTGAGGAGGGTGTATTAGCAGCACTATTAGCTGAGTCTCCCGTATTAGAAACATTTGATGTCGAATTTGAATTTTTAGCGGCAGCACAATTACTCTCTATACTATCGACCACTGATATCAAGGTATCCATGGCTATTATATGAGTATTGTAAATAGCATTTGTAGCCGACAAAGTATATTTTGACAATAAATTGGTAATACTTTCAAACAAATCACTGCAATATAAATCGCAGTCATAATTGATATAAAGTTCTGTGACAAAACCTGGTATGCGCCATAAGAGCAAGAGATTATCTAAAGCCAACTCGCGCATTTCATAAGGCGTTTTGGGATTATCACTGGCTATGATTTCCGATAGCTTTTTCAAATAAAATTCCAATTGAAATTTAAGATGACCCCTCAAAGATTCAAATAGCAAGAAGCAAACTTGCAAATCAGCAGCGAAAATGGTAAGACGTTCGGAATTCATGAGCTAAAAGTTTAACAAACAAAATTAAAATGTTCCCAATGAAAAAGAGAAAGAAATACTTACCGCAAATAAATTGCGACACAAATCATCCTTTACTAATTGCAGTAAAGTATCATATTTGCCAATATTATCAGCACCCACTTCAAAGGCCACAGTTAACAAACTAAGTCCCATGTGCATCATAGTATCAGTATTTTGTTTATCCAAAGGATTGCATAACAAAATCAAAAAACGAAATAGTTCTTGTATGCAAGGTAAACCATAGGGCACCAAAGGAGCCATACCCTCTGAACCATCTACCGAATTTTGTTGGGTAAAACGTACACCCACAGAGTTTATATACTCACTACTACCTGTCTGAGACTGAGGTGATTGAGGACGATTCTCTTGTTCACCTTCTGCATTATTAGTTGCTGGTGATGCCGGTTCTACCGATATCAAAGGAGTTGTTATATCTGCATTGTTAATAACGGGTGTTACATCGCCTGCCATATCTACAGCATCTGGTTGTGTTAAAGCTGAAGTGGGAGTTTGTGTTATTTTCCCCTGTAAATCGACTATATTACCAGCAGGTGTAGCCGGTGTGGTAGCCAATGGTGGCGCTTTTAGATGATTATGCGGTCCTGGAGTTTGCAAAGAGTTTATGTCTTCTCCTGGTTGTGAGTGTGTAGATATTTTACGATGTTGTTCTTCCGCACCTGCTTTAGTCAAATCATTACCCTTTAAACTTTGACTACGTTTTAAAGTGCCCCCTGTTTCATTAGATTGAGCCTTAATGGATTTTTTACGTTGTTTCTTATCTTTTTCCATGGAGGCAGCCATCATTTGGAATTTTTTCAACAAACCTGATTCACTGCGATCATCGGCAAATTGTGGTAAACGCATAAATAATAAGAGAACCATATCTTTTAAGGCCTGTTCGGCTGATCTTCTTAAAAGTTCATTGAGACGAGGTTCAAAACATATTTTAAAACAACTCAACATTACTTCACAAACCGATTCATTGGTGAGTACTGATCCTTCAGGGCTGCGCATTAATGTGTGTAATACTTCGACGACACGAAAGAGAGTAACCCCATCGGAGGATTGATCAGTGCCCATGAAACGGGCATGGGTTACAGCATCAGCTATGTTTTCTATAATCACGGCTAGATTGGGTGATGTGGGATCTGTGGGACAGTGGAAAGAGAGATACATAGAAATGTTTTTTTGAAAAATAATGTGAAAGTTTTAACAACATTATAAATAAAGGCGGAAATTCTTTACTTTGCCATAGTTCCAAATAATATAGAAATTTAAATGTGTACTTCGTGGTCGCAGTAAATTAACATGACGTTATATTTGTCCTCTAAAAGGTATTATAATCATTAGTCTTTGATAGGTCTTATGCAAAAAGGTTTAAAGAAATCTAAATTTTTAAGTTTTATAAAGGATCATTTGCTTCTAAACTCTACGAAGGATTGACGATCATTATAATAGTTTACGGTCTATTTATTAAAGTTCTTCGGCTTTGGATCATACAAAGTTTGAATGTCTATTGCGATTAATATTTGAGACAGATTAGTGAAGGAGAATTATTTCAAGAACCTGTGCATCATATGGCTAGGCAAAAGAACTGCATAATTCTAATTTGAAGTTGTTAAAACAAAACTATGTTAATTAATAGCATGATATTAAGTTTCTATTGTTTTGAAATGTTTTGATTGTGTTGACAATCCGTTTATCTAACAAACTTTAATAAAAAATATTTTTATATTTCTCATCTCAAAATAGATGAAAGTGGCTGAACTGAAACTGACCAGAGTTCTTGAGTCGTAAAGATATATTTGACCGCAAGGCAGGAAATACTTTTTTGATATTAATTTCCAAATTTCCAATGATTTTGATCGCAACGTGCAATAAAAGCGAACAATGTTTATGGAATTATAGGTTTTTTATTAAACTTTGAAGTTTTGGTACAATTTTTGAATTTTTTTTTTTTGTGAAATTTATAATTTTTTCGTACTTTTTATTTTTGGTAAAATTTTGGTTATATTTTTATATTTCTCATCTCAAAATAGATAATGCGTGAAAGTGGCTGAACTGAAACTGACCTGAGTTCTTGAGTCGTAAAGATAAATTTGACCGCAAGGCAGGAAATACTTTTTTGATATTAATTTCCAAATTTCCAATGATTTTGATCGCAACGTGCAATAAAAGCGAACAATGTTTATGGAAGTATAGGTTTTTTATTAAACTTTGAAGTTTTGGTACAATTTTTTTTTTTTTTTTTTTGTGAAATTTATAATTTTTGCGTACTTTTTATTTTTGGTGAAATTTTTGTTATTTTATGTAAATTTTTTTTTTTTTTAATTAAAAATTTTTCGAATTTTTGGAAAACAGTTGATTTTTTGGATGTTTTATGAAAAATTTTTAATTTTACTAATTTTTTTTTTTTTTTTTTTAATTTTAGATTTTTGTCGAAATTTTGAGATTTTTATGAAATTCTGATTTTTTTGTGAAATGTCGAATAAAATATAAATTTCGAATTTTTGAAAAAATTTGGATTTTTTGGTGGATTTTGGAATTTTTGCTAAAATGTTAGATTTTTGGTAAAATGTCGGATTTTTAATGAAACTTAAAATTCTTGATTTTTTTCGTAAAATTTTTGAATATTTTTTTTTGAAAATTTGAATTTTCAGTAAAATTTCCGATTTTATTGTAAAATTTATAATTCTTGCATTTTTTGTGAAATTTATGATTTTTGTGAAAATTTTGAAATTTTTAAGAATTTTTGGAGAATTTCTGTCAAATTTTTAATATTTTGTGAGATTTAGAATTTTATGTGAATTTTATTTATTTTTTTTTTTTTTTTTTTTTTTTTTTTTTTTTTTGTAAAATTTCGAATTTTTAGTGAAATTTTACATTTGAAATCAGATATTGTTTCTTGGAACTATTTTTTTTTTTTTTTTATTTATTAGATTTTACTGAAAAATCCTTAAAACTAAGTGGAAACGGATGAAAAATTATGTTAAAATAAAAATCTATGCAATTCCTTATTTATATAGTGTGTTAATAACAATACAACTCCGGTTTTCATATTAAGACAAAGTAAACACTTTGTGTGAATCTGAAGAATTTGAACTAAAACCAAAGCTATTATAATCGATGCGAAAGAATACGCATAGCTAAATACTATCAGCAATGAACAACTTTGGACACGGATCGGACAAATAACAGTTGAATTCAAAACTAGAAGGCGAAAATTAAGATGGATTGGGAATGCTTTGCATAGATCACCGCCCAACATCAACGGTAACGCAATGGATTGAAATCCATAAGGCAGACATATAAGGGACGCCCTAGACATACATGGTGTCGATAGTTGGATATATAAGCAGTAAATGCCAATATATCGGTGATTAAAGTAAAAGTTATTGTAACAGATGAACGAGTGCGGAACGCAATCGATAAAGCCCTATGTACCTTATAGTAACTAAAGGAATTTATATATAAATATTGTTACGTATACCCATCACTTCATCATATTCATATAAAGTTATTTTTTAGATAGAAATGGGTTCTATTTAGAAAAGTTATCATTTTTCATTCACCACTTATATAGCTTTGTTGTGTGTCTTTTTAAACGTGTATTATAACTATTTATACATTATTGACCATTTAAGAAACGAGCATGAGGACAATGCCATTCTACAATCCCCAAGAAAGTGAAGATTGCACAAAAAAGTTAATTAGGGATAATTACCAAAAACGGAATGACAATATTAAAGTATATTCACCATCTCATCGACACTGCACTTTTTTTTATCGATAAAAGGCATTTCCATAAACAATAAAAAGATCATATAATAAAAAATATTGAAAAAATATCATACAATACACAATCAACCTTATGCCCAAATGCATGATGTACCATATATGGTACATTGTAAAATATGTAAAACTTTTGTTCCAATATATAAAATTCTATCAAATTTCATTATAATTGGTCAAAATACAGCTCAATGCATTCAACAATATATATTACCACATTAATAATGACTGTTATAGTTTTGTTGAAGTTTTGTTCAAAAAGTGCGTGCGACAACTTTGGAAGCTTGCTGGCAACTGAATCAAATCACAAGAAAGTTAAAATTGAATTTTTATGAAGAGTACTATTATCTATATGTATTAATTTAAATTGTACTACACGTCGATTAAAATTGATGTTTAAGATTAAAACTCCATCGAAGTGATGTACCATATATGGTACGTTATGCATTTAAGGGTTAAATAGAATTTTGAATTTTTACTAATATTTAGAATTTTTGGTGATATTGTTAATTTTCAGATATTTGGTGAAATTTCGGAGTTTTTGGTAGAATTTTTACTTTTTTGTACGATATTTAGAATTTTAATTTAATTAAAATTTTCGAATACTTTTTATAAATTTATAATTTTTGTAAAAAATTTTAAATTTGGATTTTTCGTTAAATTTAGATTTTTTTTGAATTTTCGTATTTTTGGTGGAATTTTGGTAAAATTTCGAATTTTGATTGAAATTTCGAATTATTTATAAAACTTAAAATTTTCGATGAGCTTTCTTCTTTATGGTGAAATTCTGTTTTGAAAAATTTTTAATTTTTTTGGTAATTTTATTATTTATGCAGATTTTTGTATTTTTTATTATCATTTTTTTTTTTTTTTTTTTTTTTTTTTTGTGAAGTTTTAGGTTTTTGTGAAATTTTGGATTTTTTTGTTTTTTTGAATTAAGAATTTTGGTGATATTTTAATTTTTATTTCAATTTATTAACATTTTATAATATTTTGGATTTTTTTGTCAATTTTTTTTTTTTTTGTTTTTTCTTTTGGCGAAATTTAAATTTGGTGGATTCAAATACTTTCTGAAATCAAATGTGTAGCAAATTGGCCTTCTATTTAATTTGAGTATAAATATACATGCTTTTTAAATTTGAATTAATTGGAAAAACACATTTAAACTACGTATTAAATTTTTTCAGAATAGAACACAAAAGAGGCCAAAGACCAGATTAAATGCAACACTTAAAACAGAAACGAAAACGCCATTCATAAGTGTGCCTTAACATGAATTTTTATTAGAAATTCAAGAATTTCCTCATGCGATAAGAATTAATAAAAGTTAATTGGAAATTTGATTTAAAATCTAATTTGAATTTTGTTTGTAGAAAATTCTTAAACAGAATATTGTTATGTACATGAAATTCTAATTGGACTATTTCACAGTCCTTTTTTTCAACAATGTAGTATTGTAAATTATATTTCTTTCGATTATTTTAATTCAAAATTAAGCTTAAACAATCCCTAAATTAAATTACAAATATTAAAGAAATAAAAAATTACTTCCTTACCTATTAAACCATATGATAGAAATTTGTTTATAGCTGATAAGGCTAAACTTGTGACTGCACCAGTTGTTTCCTCCGTGCGTATGACCTCAAGAAATGGAGCCAAAAATACATTAGGATCTATTAAACGCAAATCTTCAATACGATTAAGCACTTGCTTAAGATCCATAAATAGTTTCATTAAAGCATCTTTTTCTTCATCCTAAAGGGGAACAAAATAATAAAATGAATAATATTCTTTAAACAAAAAAATATATTTATGTAAATTTAATCGTTTATAACTATAGTATATACAAACACTTTAGTTGTATTATAAGTATATAATAAAGACATATGTGTGTACATATGTATGTACAAATAAACGAATATAAACTTACCACGTATGCGGTGGCATTCCAACGGGAGCCTCTACGCATAGCGGTCATCAAAGTGGACATTTCGCCCCGTACCACAAATATGCCATTGCCGGGCAAAGACATTTTCTATGATTTTTTATTTGTTATAACAATTTTTAAAGGAAAACCTTGATGCTAATTTTTTTTCTTAGGGTAAAGAAAAAATTTCAAGATTTTTCTTAAAAAAACACACACTAAAATTCTTAAAGGGTGTTGTTAGCAGCTTTTTTTAATTCTAACAGCTTTATTTTCTCGTTTTTTGTAGATAAATTGTATGAATGATTGTTAACACTTGTTGTAAATTGGATTTTTATTAAATTACATTTTATTTTTAAGGAAATTAATTAAATTTCTGCTAAAAATTATAACACGCAACCACAAATATTAACACAAAAAAATTCAATTTTTCAGCTTGTTTTCGTTTATTCTCTGTTTTTTTAAGTGATGACGTTTCGTAGAGCAAAGTAAACTGTCAAAAGTTTATGTAGCAAAATGTTGACATTTCTTGTTAAAATTTTACTAAATATGGCAACTCTTTAAGTTAATTGAAAAAGAGAGTGTGTGAGAAACAGAGAACTGCGCCGATCGGCTGTAAGCCGGCTGAGTCAAGCCGCCGAAGGTTTTTTAATAGCCGCCGCCGCCGATAAAATTTCGGCTAAAACACGACTCAATTACAGCCGCTGATTTCGGTCGAGCTTAATGAATTTAATATAAAACCTTTAGTAAATTCATGATATTCTTGAAATTTTAAATTTTAATATTAATTTAAAATTTTTTTTTTCATAAATTTCCTTATAATGTCGGCGACATTTTTTGCATTGCTGTCGACTCATGAATTTCTGCGGCAAATTTGCTTTCCAAATGGCAACGATATTTGCTGAAATTTTTGATGGATGAAGCTGCGCTGCACTTATGTATGATCATCATATCATCATACAAGTTAACACGGGAGCTTATGAGTCGTGTATGACAACATTAATTAGCCAGGTTTGTGCAACTCATCATACCATTTGATTTACATGTAAATCGTGTATGATAAGTGTATGAAGGCAAGTACAACGTCGTCGATGCTGTGACACAGTCAGCAGAGATTCTGCTGCTTCAGAAAATAGTAAATACAAATGTCAAAAACTTGAAAAACAACATAATTTAATTGAATTTCTTTTTATAAAAATTAAATTTAAACAAATTTAAAGAATAAAATGAAAAATAAAATAGGTATTGTCGACTATAAGCCTTTTATATTTTTTGTAATACAACAAATTGTTCCGAAATCAATGATTTTTATGTTCTATTTTTCCAGATTTCGAGATGTTTTATTGTTTTGATAATGCTTTGACTACTTTTTTTAGAAATCGAAATTTATTTTTTCAACAACATGCAGTGGCTCACAGCCAGTACTTCTTTTTGGAAAAGTACTTCCATGCAGGGTCCACGCACTTATATAGCACTGTGAGTGCTATATAAAGGAGTATTGGTTACAAACCATTTTAAAATGGTTACTTTAAATGGTTAAAATATATGCTTCTATGGTACAAGAAATCATTATGAGTTTTTTTTTTTCATGAAAATCGGTTGGACAATAAAAGCCATTGATGAAGTACCGAATAAACATTTATACAATCGCAGTCTGCGACAACCTACGGATATCATCACCAAAACTGACATCCGGAGTTCAAACAATGTTGCGTTAAAACTTTTGCCATACATTGCAAATACTGGATTATTGTACTCGTCTTCACTGCCGGATTCTGGAGTGCGGAATACGGAGGACCGGTTCGTAGAAAACTTCTCGTGCCTACATGTCTTTCGTAGAACTGTGGGTCATCTGTCGTCAGTTTATTCAATTTTGATATTTTTTAGTCCTTTATTTTTTCTTCCTGAAAATTGATTTTCGACTAAAATCGTAATCGATTTACCTTTCCCTAGACAGTAGTAGATACCTTTATATCCTAAAGGATAATTTGTTGCAGAGTGCAGGGCATATTATCATATTTTTGATATTGCCAACATAACGATCCGAATAATAAATTTGGTATTGTGTGCAATTTGCTAATATATAAGGGCCCAATTTTAACAACGCTCTCTAAATAGTCGCCAGACCTCAATATTATTGAAATTTTGTGGTCCATATTGGAAATTTACATAAAAAATAGGTATTAGGACCTAAAAATGCACTATGAACACATTTCACCTAATATTACATAAAAACTGGACGCACGTAAACCGCCTCTAATCTGTTGCATACAATTAAGACTACCATTCCACATAAAAAATAATCATGTATGTGATAAAAATCGATTTCGAGCCAAAAACGAATAAGGTTGTGATACACATAAAATTTTCGATTTCAATTTCGTTTTATTGTAAAAACGAAATCGATTTCATTTTCCATTTTGTTTTATGAAAATCACAATAAATTAAGTTGTGATCATGGTTGTGATAAAAACGAAATTGACATGATTTTATCGTTTTAAAATCGAACAAATTTTGGTACTCGTTTTAAAATTGAATTTGATTAAAACTGTTACAAAAGAATTAGAATCATATGGGTAAAAAATAAAAACTATATTGTAGAAAGAAAAATAAAATAAATAATAGATTTTAAAGAATATATATTGAGGCAGAGGTTAAGAAAAGTATAGAAATTCTGTAAATCCTAAATTTTTTTATTCTGTTGCTTTAAAACACAGAATTTTAAGTTTAAAACTTAAAATATATTTTGTAATTTGTGATGGAACTTGTAATGAAGCGATGTACCTTATTGTTTAAAAACCTATCAGACACTCGAATTAAACTGTAACTTCACATATGGGTTTTACTATTTAACTTTTAAGGTTTCTGGATATATCTACCACAAAGAAAAAAACTGATTTTGAATATTCAAAATAATCATTGTGCTAACCCAATTTCAAATCACCAGTAAAAATTTAAAACCAATGCAAAGTCCAAACTGCATCTGCTAAAAAGCGTTCCTATTAAAATATTGCATTAGTTTTTATTTTTGTAGGATTAATTAATTAATCGCCAAAAATGTAAATTTATTATTCCTCCACAAAGTGTTGTTTTTATGGGCAATGTTTTCCCTTTTATTCAGAAGCAAGGAATATCTCCTTTGTGGCAGTTTCACGCAAAACTTAACTTTTGATAATTTTTTATTAAAAAATTAACATAAAAACATTAAAAAATTTATTTCATTTAAATAATACAAATTTCAAAATTAATTTGTTGTGATTTGACAAGAAACATATTGAACATCACAACCTAATGGATTTAAGAATACGATTTACTTTTGAAATTGACCGAATTTCATCACATATCTGAATGTAATTATTGGTCGTAATTTTAAATTTTTTATGTCATAAGTGGATGCTTAAAATAAGCTGTGAGATAAAAATATTGAATTTTTTGTTTTCATATCTTTAATTTGCTTAAAAGTAAACTTTAACACTAAATAATGGTTCTATATTATACTAGAAATCTTCCTTTTTCTTATGATACCAAATTTTATTTTTAATTCCATTCTGTTACTTTGTCATAGAGCTTTAAAAATGAAATTGTATAATGCATAATTTAAGCTGTGAGCCACTGTATATTAGTGTGTAGCAAAATCTCAAGAGTCTTGCAATTTGTTATTCACTTTAAAAAGGAAGAGGAATAACGACACATGTCTTCAAGAGATTATCACACGTTACGCTGTAGAATACATTTCATTTCTCTCCGGAGTCAGTAACAACTTTAGCGTGTTCATAAATCGTCGATGGTTATATGAATTATTTTTTCATCCATATTATGGACGCATTCACTCAATCTTTTTGTGTAATAAAAATTCAACATTAATCTCAAGCCAAGAAGCTACTATAGGAAATTACATATACAGCGAAAGCTTCCATAGGCGGTGATTTTGTCCGTTATCAGGAGATGTCCGTCTATGGGATATGGTTCATCATAGTTTTTAATAAGAGGTAATTCAGTAGCATAGGTACTGGTATCTTTTTATTTCAACATCCAAGATTGATTGTAATGAATTACCTTATAGATAAAAATATTCTTATATATACATATTAAAATGCAAAAGACCGTAACGTGACGTAAAAATCAAATTTCAAATTAATTAATTATTTGATTTATTCAACAATTTGATTAAATATATTTATGATTAATCAATTAATTAGGAATTTAAATAGTTAAAATCGTGAATAATTAAATAATTTTAAATTTATTTGACTTTCTTTTTTATGTTTTTAATTTTCATTATATAAAATATAAAAAACTTCATGCAAAGTCGTTTGAAAATATAAAATGTGGGTCGTTTAATCACCAAATAACATATATTATATATTTAGCATTTTTTGTTTCATTTGTTTAATTGTAAACTAAATTTGAGAACATTGAATAATATTATTCAAATTTGATTAATCAAAATTAAAAGTAATTATTCAGAATTTTTATTAATTAGAATTGTTGATTAATCGATTAACTGATTAATATGGGTGAAGATTAAATAAAATTTTTTATAACCGATTAATCGCACATCCATAGTATTTACAAAAATCAATGATAGTAGCATTAATTTCAAAAACAGTCATAAAATTTGTTCCATTTAAGAAAAATGTTATTTGAAAAGTGGTTTATTATTTATCTATTTTTGCATCATTAAGAGAAATTTTAAAGCAAAAAAAAAAAAAAAAACTAAAAATAGTGGTTCCTCTTTTATTTTGCTTCAGCGGCAATAGACTTTATGCATTTTCTTTAGACATTATTTGGAATAAATTATGATTTTATGGAATAATAGCTACAGTTCGCTTCTCTCCATTTTCATTCCATTTTTCTAAAATTTCTAAATTTAGTCTTTCTTCGTACGCAAAAAAAATCATCTCTTAACTGGAGAGAAAGGGGTGATTTTCTATAAGATGTGTTTGGAGTGCTTTTCAATATGGTTTCAATTTACTTGTCCATCCAATATCATGTGGACTTGTTTTTTCTGAACCATGTTTCCTATCGATGGTCGAATTCCCCTGATAATACTGTTGAATGACGTTGAAAACAGTATGACAGAGGACATTTAATTCTTTGACCAATTATTTGTAGGACCAATTTGTTTTTTTTTTTTTTAATTTTTAATAATTTATAGCACATACATCATTTTCGTTACTCATTTTGGTCAAACTGCCAACAAATCAACAGTTTGTCTTCAAGAATAATACCTGACATGTTTTCAATGATAAAATAATTTTAAAAATTGCTTCGGAAACAAGTTATGAAGCAAAACGTGTGTTAAGATTAAAAAATATGAACTACATACATACTAACCCAATTCACGAAGTATATTATTTTAGTTATTGTGTTATATGTTATTTCATATTATGTTCACACACATATGTTTTTTACTACACTATTTTTAAGTTAAAATAAAAACTTTCTATATGATATTATGAAAACAACAATTTAAAATGAGGTTTATGAATTCAGTTTCAGAAAAGAACAAATGAGAATGAGATATTCCAATTCAAAATTTGAAAATATCATTTTAGTTTATGATTTTTTTATTATAATTCAGAAAAGAACATATTAAAATAATATTTCTCTTTTAATTCCAGAATATAACAATTGAAATTTACATTTTTCATATAAATTTCAGAAGTGAAACTTTTTATTTTGAATTGAAAAAAATTACTTGAAAATTAGGTTTTCAATTCATAATTTTGAAAATAACAACTTAAATTGGAATTTTTATTTAAATTTTCGAAAAGAACAATTTATAAGAAGATTTTTCCATTTAAAATTCAGAAAAATATTGAAATTTTGAAAAAACTTACTTAAATTCAGAACTTCAACTGAAACAATATATAGAATGAAATTTGCATTAGGAATAATTTTTCCAGATGGATTTGAAACAATTTCTTAATTTTATTTGCTTAAAGGTCACATAAATTAAGTTGATCTAACATTATTTCATCATTTAAATCACTCTTATTCAATGTTCTAAATTTTAATGAATTATTCTAAATTTCAATTGTTGTTTTTGAAATTCAAAATATAAAACTGAATTTCATTTGTAGTCTTCTGAATTTAAAACGTAAAATTTAATTATAAATTGATCTTTTATGAATTTAAAATATAAAAACTTATTTTAAATTGTACTTTTCTGAAATAGAAATTGTAATTTTAAATAATTGTTTTCTGAAATATTAATGAAATATAGAAATTTAAACAATTCTTTTCTAAAATTTAAATGAAAAATCTAATTTTCAATTTTTATTTTCAAAAATTTCAGAACACTTCTTTTCTAAAATTTAAATAAAAAATCTAATTTTCAATTTTTATTTTCAAAAATTTAAATGAAAAATCTAATTTTCCAATGATCTTTTTTAAAATTTAAATTTATTTTCAATTGATTTTTAAAAAATACCATTAAAAGTGGTGTAGTTCTTTAAAAAAGTAAATAAGTTTATGCATCACTGCTCACATATAATTTTATTATGTTTTTCCTTTGCCAAAATATTTTCATAAATTGTTGATTTAAATAAAAATTTTACACACATATACTTTCTAATTCCAAATTTTTAAACAAATAATAAATGTGAACAAATATAAATTTAATTTTTAATTCACCCAGGAAATATTGTATTAGTTCTACAACTAGTTCTAAAACACATAAAAATAGCCTGTATTTGTTCTACTTTGGCTACGACCAATGATTTTTGTTTGAAATTGTCACCTCCAGAACTAGTTCTGTGGAAGTGTTACCTAGCCAGTACCCATTCTAGGGAACGGTTCGAGAACTAGTTCCTTAATCAATAATTTTTGTTCAAAATTGTCACATTCAGAACCAGTGCCATAGAAGAGTTAGGGAAAGGTTTCAGAATCTGTTTTTATTGTGTATTCTAATTGGCTATTTTCTAAAGTCCATTTTTGAAATCAATTGAATTTTGTAAATATATACATATATATTTTTTTTAATTTTTGAAATTTTTTATACAAGTTTTTTAAACAGTTCTAGGAAGTTCTCAGAAGTGATGTAGAAGTCATACAGAATTAGTTTTTAAGCACTAGTTCTTTAAAACATTTTTCAAAACGAATTTAGACGAATGTCAGAATTGGTTGTGATACCACTAATTCTGAGGATGTTATTAAAGAATCTGAAGTGGTTCTGATAATGTACTAAAATACTAAAAATTTCTTTCCTATGGAAACTTAGTTGTTTTTATTGTGTTAAATTATTAAACAACACAAATCGAGATGTTTTCTGGCTTTGAAATATATTAAAAAAGGAGTCAATTTGTTTTTTTGGAATAAACACCACCATTCTGCATTTTTCAATATTACAGTTTTCAATAAATATTTAGCCATATTCCAAAAAATTAATGTAGGTTTCATAAAGAGTTCCTAACTTCCTCTTATTGAAATTTGCATACAAAAAGTTAGTAATTTGTTATCAAGATTACATTAGAATTTGTATCCTCTATTATGAAAATAATATTATTCTGTAGAACAATTTTTAAACAAGATATTAAACAAAATGTTTGGATAATTTAGATCTATCTAATAGGAGAAGCTTAACCCGCTAACTTTAGGAAAAATTTTTAGAAATAGTAAAAACGCAATTAATTAAAATATACATATCAGTAGACATAGTAAAATATAATTTTCTAAAGTTTAATTTTTGGAGGTTGATAATTAGCATTTTTATACAATAAGATTAGAAAAAAATCTTAAAGAACTTATTAAAATTTTTTGGACGCTTAGGGAAAAATCGGTTTTTTCATCAGCCGTAGGTATTCTTAAAAATTTCCACTGACAACACTGCTCCAGCTTGAAATTTTACATGTGTAGGGAGATCTGTGTCAAGATCATATATACGTTTTTAATAATTTTAAAAATATAAATAATGTTCAAACAAAAAGTCTTCCGTTTTGACACATTAGAAGTACAAAAATACGGTACTCATTTACCTCTCTAATTCACTTAAAATCGTAAATATTTCCCATACTATTTATCCGATTGCAAAGATTAAGGTATCAATTAAAAGCTCTTACTTGCGCATTTATAAAAATAAATAAATATAAAAACTTTATAAAAACAACTTTTTAAATATTTTGTAATTTTTAGTACAAAAAAATAATTTTTTTGTGGAAATAATTTTTTCTTAATAGTCGGCCTTCGGCCGGGCGGAAGGAATTTTAACTCTGTGGTATGTCCAAAAGCGGCTTCGCTAACGTAATTCTTCCTTTTTACTCAACTTTTTTTATAAAAATTATTTTTTTAATGCGAGTTTCTTAGGGAAATTCGATTTTCAAAGCCCTATAACTTCCAAAATATTTAATTGCGCTGACAAATTTTTACATCAATATTTTCATCGATAAAAGTACTATCAATGGCGAAAAAAATCAAATAAATTGGAGCTGAGTTAGGGAGGTCTATTTATGCCAAAAATACAAAAATGTATGATATAAATCTTTTAGGAAATACTTATAAATAATGTTCAAACAAACGGTCTTCGGACCCCCCTATATCTAATGGGACACATTTGTGAACCAATGTTCAGCCGGCTAACAGCCGATTTTGAGCCGCCGCCGACAATTTTTAGCAAAGCCGCCGCCGCCGTTAAAATCGTTCGGCGCAGGTCTCTGGTGAGAAATTAACAAAACAAAAAGAGCAAGAAGTCAAAAGTTGAGAAAAAGAAAAAAATTATGTGTCAAAGAAGAAAAATTTTTCTTTCAGTACGTGTTTCGATTAAAATAGAAGAAAACTAATTGGAAAAAAGTGAAAAATCTTGAGAAGAATTAAAACAGTAAAGAAAAAAATCAATAAATTTAATAAAATTTTTTTAAAATCCAAGAACTAAAAAAGAGAAAGTATAAAATTAAATAAGAATTAACCAACAATATGGGCAATACTGACTCAAAGTTAAACTTTCGCAAAGCCATTGTCCAGTTGACGCAAAAAAATCAAAAGATCGATGCTGATGACCCATTTTGGGATCAATTTTGGTCTGGTCATCAAACCTCTTTGGAAGATGTATTTGCTTTGGTAACAGCTGCTGAAATACGTAATATACGTAATGAAAATCCTGCCAATTTGGCTACCTTATGTTACAAGGCAGTGGAAAAACTTGCGGAGGCGGTGGATAGTAGTTGTCGTACACAACACGAACAACAGTGTGTATTGAATTGTGTACGTTTATTAATACGCATATTGCCCTATATATTTGAAGATGATAAGTGGAGACATTTTTTCTGGAGCAGTTTACCTGCCAGCCAGGATAGAACAAATCAAAAAAGTGTAATGGGTGGAGGAGAGGTAGATGATGCCGAGCGTGAACATTTGGCGGCTCAACAACATACTGTACCCTTGGCCCAATCTTTGCTAAATGCTATATGTGATTTATTATTCTGTCCTGATTTTACAGTAACAGCTACACGCCGTCCAGGACCTGATAAGGCAGAAGAATTGGCAAATATTGATAGCTGTGAATATATATGGGAAGCTGGTGTGGGGTTTGCTCATTCACCACCCAAAAATGCCAATATGGAGCGTAGGCGCACGGAATTGTTAAAATTATTATTAACCTGTTTCTCGGAACCCATGTATCGTACACCCCAACCCACAGAGGAGCCCAACAAGTGGATAGCCTATTTTACCTCAGCCGATAATCGTCATGCCTTGCCCTTATTTACCTCTTTTCTAAATACAGTTTGTTCTTATGATCCTGTGGGCTTTGGGGTGCCCTACAATCATTTGCTATTCACAGACACTACAGAGCCTTTAGTAGAGGCCTGTTTGCAAATATTAATAGTTACTTTGGACCATGACATGATTATGCAGCAACAACAATTGCAACAGCAACAACTAGAACTACAAAGGCATGTTAAGAGTGGAGCGGGTACAGTAATGGCTTCACATCCCTATGATGACGTGTGCGGGGATAATTTATTTATTAACTATTTGTCTCGAGTACATCGTGATGAAGATTTTCATTTTATTTTAAAGGGTATAACACGTTTGCTAAATAATCCTTTGGTACAAAACTATTTGCCCAATTCCACCAAACGTTTGCATTGTCATCAGGAACTATTGATATTGTTTTGGAAAATATGCGATTACAATAAGAAATTCTTATATTTTGTTTTAAAAAGTTCAGATGTTTTGGATATATTAATACCTATACTATATCATTTGAATTACTCAAGAGCAGATCAATCTAAAGTGGGTCTTATGCATATTGGTGTGTTTATTTTACTGTTGCTGTCAGGTATGTTAAAATTCCATTTAGCTTTTTATAAAATTAACTAAATTTATTTTATCTCCCTTTAGGTGAACGTAATTTTGGTGTACGCTTAAATAAACCCTATACGGCCACTGTACCCATGGATATACCCGTTTTTACCGGCACTCATGCTGATCTTTTGATTACTGTATTCCATAAGATCATAGCCACTGGCCATCAACGTTTACAGCCTCTATTCGATTGCTTACTCACTATTTTGGTTAATGTTTCTCCCTATTTAAAGACTTTATCCATGGTGGCCAGTGTTAAATTATTGCATTTATTAGAGGCCTTTAGTACACCCTGGTTTTTACTGTCTGCACCCAGTAACCATCATTTGGTATTCTTTTTGTTGGAAATTTTTAACAACATTATACAATATCAATTTGATGGTAATTCTAATTTGGTTTATACCATCATACGCAAAAGACATGTATTTCATGCTATGGCTAATTTACCCTCGGATATGGCGGGCATAGCCAAGTGTTTAAGTGGCCGTAAAGTGGGTAAATTTAATTTACCACCAGTTAGGCAAAAAAGGTTAACAACTGTGGTGCAAAATTTCAATAGTCCCTTGCCTAATACTGCAGAAGATGAGGATGATGAGGATGAAGATGATTTAGAGGAGGAATTGGAGCAAGAAGTTAAAAAGGTTTCGTTGAAAACAGATAGAAGTAAGGAGAATAACATTAATTTAGTAGAAGAATCTGAAACCGAATCGCATAGTCTACAAGGTGAGCAACAAATGGAGGGAGCTTTTCCTGCTATGCCTGCAGAACCGGGTACTTTGAAAGCTTCTTTACCCGATACACCGGGCATTAATCAAATGACCGAACGTGAACAGGCCCATCCGGGATCGGCTGATCAAACACCCACCATTGATGGCACCTCTGATATAGTACGTTTTGATAAGATTAATGAAAGATCACCCTCAGAATCTAGAACCGCTAGTCCTAATGGCCATTTAGAGCCCAACGAAGATAAATCTCCCTTTAGTCGCCTTTCTGTAGCACAACGTGGCAGTATACGTATGGTTCATCAACCCTCTGCCGAGGTATGGACCCCTACACCCGAATGGATTGTTTCATGGCGTTCGAAATTACCTTTACAAACTATTATGCGTTTGCTACAAGTTTTAGTACCACAAGTGGAAAAAATTTGCATCGATAAGGGTCTCACGGACGAATCGGAAATTTTGAAATTTTTACAACATGGTACACTGGTGGGCCTATTGCCCGTTCCCCATCCAATACTCATACGAAAGTATCAGGCTAATGCAGGAACTACAGCCTGGTTTCGTACATATATATGGGGTGTTATTTATTTGAGGAACGTAGAGCCAGCAATATGGTATGATACAGAAGTGAAATTATTCGAAATCCAAAGAGTCTAAAATGAGAAGAAATTAAAATAGGTAAGATTAAGATTTTTGACACATAGTAAAGAAATTAAGTGGGGAATGCCACACACACACAGTAACGAAAATATTTATTACAACTACACTTTTAAAGTTAAAAGCTTAAAGGGGACCTTAATTTAACCAAAATTTACCTCCTGTTTTTATAAAACGAACGAAACATTCGTTTCGACAATATATATTGAAAACAACAAATAAATTTTAAATTTATTTGTTGTTTTCCATACATTTTGACGAAACGAATTTTTCGTTCGTTTTATAAAAACAGGGGGTTAGATTATTTAAAACCGATAAAAAATCATTTTAAATAAAAAATGTTATCGATTTTATGACTAAAA
The DNA here is from genome assembly GCA_951394005.1 of Protophormia terraenovae. Classification (NCBI taxonomy): domain Eukaryota; kingdom Metazoa; phylum Arthropoda; class Insecta; order Diptera; family Calliphoridae; genus Protophormia; species Protophormia terraenovae. The sequence goes on along the minus strand of OX596077.1, from coordinate 117,879,547 downwards.
ATATATATTTGAAAAAATTTTCGGTAATTTAGCTTGAAAAATCTATTATCGATAACTTGTGTTTTTAAATGTTATCGACTACTTAAGATTATATGTATGTTATCGATAACTTTTTACTCTCCATTATTCTAATTAGCTTCATAAATATATCATCGATCATATTGTTAGAAAATTTTAGCGAAAACTTAAGAATATATACTATTGATAACTTCTACAATATTTAATAAAGTAGAAAAATATTTTCATAATATTCTAGGAAAATATTTATTGTTTGGCTACAATAATGTGTTACCGATAACTTTAATTGTTTAAACATTTTAACAATGACTAAAAAATATATGTTATCGATAACTTTTCACATTTTGTTTTTTTTTTTTTATTTTGCTTCGAAAATGTTTTATCGATAACTTTCATTTTTTAAAAATTCGATAACATACATAGACAACAATCTGTTTTCTTTATAAAAAATTTATTTTTAAAAATCAATAAAAAAAATTGTTATCGATTTAATAGATAAAATCATATTTTATCAATATTCAAAATTTTTAATATTTAGCTTCAAAAATAAATTAAATTACAGCTTAAAAATATGTTATCGTTTAATTTATTTCATTGATAACTTTAAATTAAGATTTAAATTAAATTCTGTTAATTATTTTTAACTATTCAATAGATAAAATAATATTTTGGCAATATTTTAAAAAGAATCCGATTATATGACATTAAACATTGTTATCGATAACCATTATTGATTTGAAAATTTTTTAATAGCTTAAAAATATCTGTTATCGACAATTTTGTTTTCTTAATCAAACATTTTTTGTATATTTTTCAACATTTCAACGAAAATTTCAATTATTCAATTTATCGCCAAAATTAATTTATCGATAGCTATAAAATAAAAAGTTTATGTCATATTTATCCATAAATTATCAAACTAATCCAAAGTATTATTATAACAAATCTGCTATAACATCTAAAATGTTGAAGAAATAATTTCACAGTTATCGAAAATTATAAAATATCAATTAAAAAAAGTTATCGATTACAAGAACACAATATTTAAAAAATATTGTTTCTACTCCTTATTTCTACTCCTTATTTCAAAGAAAAGAATATTCTCTAAGTATTTAAATTATTTAATTTCCAATTCTGTTATAAAAGATAACAACATCAGTATATTATCAATAAAAAAATATAAACTTATCGGTCATTTGAAAAATGTTACACAAAGAAAAATCAAAATTTGATAGCCCACCATAAATGTTTTTTGTATATAAAACACATTTAAAATATTTCAAGCAAAATTCCTTCTACCACAAAACTTTAAATCTAAAAAACAAAAAAACATTCCACTTAAAATTTTCTAACATTTCTTTTCCCCCCTCAGACTTAAGATTTTGTAACAGTTATTTAAAACAAACCGCTCAAAACTACTCAACTGCTTCTTTTTTTATCTACATTGAAAATAATAAAAAAGATAAAAAACTAATTTGTTTTAATATTCTCTTAACGCTTATCAATAGAATACATTTTTACATAGAAAATCAATTAATTTCTCTAACATTTAATTAGTTTTCTTTTTTTGTTTGATTTTCTATTGTTAAAGTATTCACACTGACTATATTTGTAACACGGGTGTATATACTATAGTTATAAAAGATTTCAAACTTATTTTGAAATGCAATTTCCAAAAAATTGCTCTATTTTTTATTAATTATTAAAAGTAATAAAGTAATACAATTATTTATTTATATTATATATTTTAATATACATATGCTTAATCTTATTTAGGTTTTTTCTCTCTTTGTGTTTAAATTTAAGTGCAATTCTTATTTTTTTTATAGTTAAACATAACCTTAAAACACATTCAATTTATTACCGTTATTTATAAATATAAAACAAGTATTTATTTTTAATTATAAAATAAACTATTAAAGTAAACTTAAACATAAACAACTATATATTCCAAAACTAAGTAAATAAATAAATATTATTATTGTATTATGTTAAACAAGTAAAAAAGAAACTATAGAATATATTTAAAAGCAAAAAACAAAACAAATATATAAATATATAAAATATAACCTAACGGTAATTTTTTAAGCGTTTTTTCTTATTACATTTATAAATTACATATGGCAGCTTTATTGATATGGTTATTTTCAAGGTAGATTAAGAAGGTAACGACAACTCTACAACAACTACAACACCAAAAACAAACCTATGTATTTTGTTTTTGCATTAACATCTCTTATGTCAGCTTTAATTTTATCATTTCACATTTTTCTTTACAAAAAACAAAAACACATTTGACATTTCATGTAATAAAAAAAAGAGGAAAAAGTCGCAATACCACAAAAGTAAACAAAACAATGTAAACATAAACAACAATTTGACACTTCAAATTTTAAAACACAAGCCGCCATCGGTGATGCAAGCCGTAACGTCGCAGCTGGTGGCTAGCTGCTCAGCCGATTTTATTTAACAAGCCACGCCGCCGCTGAGTTGTTTGGCTGAACGGCGGCTCAATTACTTTTACCAGCAACTTTTTATTGCCTAAATATTTTATGCCAGATCTAACATATTACTTACATTTAATTTGAAAATGTTTGGTACTTCTTTTCGATATTTGGGAGTTGTTTTATAGTATAAGCCTATTTTAAATAAAATAAGTTTCATTCTATAAGCATACTTATTTCGTAAAAATAAACAAAAATTGTTCACGACAACTATTTGGTTGAGCCCGTCTTTCAAAACCAACAAAATTTTAAATTATTTGGCAAAGCCTTAAGCCGCCGCCGAAATTTGTTAATCGGCTTGCATCTCTGGCCGCCATATTGATTTCAAAAAGAAAAAAAAGTCTCAGCTGTTTTAATGTCGTTACCTTCTTAATTTGCGGTCCACACGAGCTTTTTTCTTGCTCGCACATTGAACAAAATGTTGTGCGCACATGCATTTGGATAGTGTGGACCCAAGTTGTTCATGTTTTGTTCTTGTTCGCACACCGTTGTTCGCACAATTGTTCGAGCAACCATGTCTGCCACCAAACGTCATTTTGTATGCGGAAGAAGAGGCGCTGCATGTAAAAGTATCGAAGCGACACTGACGGCAAACAAAAAAATATGAATTGTTCGACAAATGTTCTGTCCACTGAAAACAAAATGAAAAAAATTGTGTGTGTTGCTCTGCCGACGTTTTGTTCTTGTGCGAACAAGAAAAAGGCTAGTATAGACGGTACGTAATCTACCTTGGTTATTCTATTTCCTCATTTTAAATATGGCAGCTTTAGTTATTGATAGTAGGTTGTCATTGACAGCTTTATTGATATGGCTACTCTGTTTTTATTTAGTAAAGAATCAACAGCTGTGTGAATTGTTCTTATTGGTGAAAGTAAAAAGTTATTTCGTTGTGTTTATTGTTTTTTCTAATATGAACTTGAAATAAATACGTTAAATATAAAAAAATATGATTTATACTGAGAAGTATGCAAACGTTTTTTAGTGAAAATAGCACGTAAGCCAAGAATAGCATCGAATTCCAGTGTAAAGTTGGGCAAAACGGAAAATTATATTGTACATACCACAGAGTTAAAACCCTTCCGCCCGGTCGAAGCTATTATAAATAAATGGTTTGTTATACACTAGAAATTACAAAATATTTAAAAAAGTTGAGTTAATGAAACTTTTATAAAGAAAAGTTTATTTTTTATAATTGTACAATCAAGTTCTTTCAATTGATACCTTCATCTTTGCAATCGGATAAATAGTATAGAAAATATTTATAATGTTAAGAGAGTTAGGGAGTTCAATGAGTTCCAAAATAAATTTTGAGCAGCCTAGAGCAAAAGATAAAAATTATAAAGAAATTATGGAATTTATGCAGTGCGTAGAAACTAATTATTAATGAATTTAATTAATTAAAAGAAAAAACATGTTACCAAGATTTATTATCATTTCAACAACATTTTTTTATAAAAAAAAAACTTTTTAATCTTTAATCAAATATCTCATGATTTTTTTCATTCTGTTTCTCTTATGCACTATCTCTCTCCAAATAATAAGTATTTATTTAACTGTTATAAAGAAAAGTTAAAGCCAGAATAATTTAGCTGCGACAAACGAAATATTAATAATTTTAATATTGTGCTAGTAATCGCGATCGTTATCACATATCGATAAAAAATTGACCCAAATGAAGTTGAAATCACTTCAGATTAACTGGCTAATTGGTAGAAATAAAAAAATTCAAAGATTCCAAAATTAAATACTTCGAATGATAACCGCAGCACCCTGGTATATAAAAAATTATAATATTCACAAGGACCTCAATGTTCCTATTGTCAAAGATGAAATAAGAAAACACGCAGAATCGTATTTGAAGAAGCTTGAAGTACACCCTAACCCACTTGCTCGAAACATAATAAGAAGCGATGGCTACAACCGTTTGAGAAGAAGAAACACAACAGACCTCCGCCAAAGCTAAACTCTTTGATTATATATAGTTTTTCGTCCGACAGTGGTTGGACTTAATATAAAATTAAGATTTGAATACTTATTGTTAGTTCACTTAAATTTGTGAAGATTCAATAAATAAATTTAAATGAAAAAAAAAAAAAAAAATCATTAAAATTTTGAGTATTTGGATCATCTGATATGGAGAATGGGATATATTGCAATAGTCCAGAATTGCTGGGAGAACATTGATGATCAGGGAAACCACTAATATGCAATTGCAAGGTTTTTTCTGTTCGTCGAATGAAGCCATTGATAAAATATTTATCAATATCAGAACAAATAAAGCAATTTAGCATTGATTTGTAAGTGCATATTTTTGCATATTTAGAACATATTTTATCCTTTTAGAGCATATTTTGGAAGTTTTTTAAAACTTAGCTTGTGATGTATGTAAGAAATACAAAAATATTTTGCATTTATGATTTATTTTAATGGATACTGCTAAAGTTCGATAAAAATCATTGAAGAGATTGATTTGTAGTAACAAATCATGAAGTGTTTATTAGAACCTGATCTTTATTAGAGGCATTTTTGAAATATGATATAGAGGACCTATTAGCCTTTCAACTTCCCAGAATTGAAGCAGTTTTTTTTTAAACACTTTTTTTAAAATTAATTTTCGTTTAAAATTTACAAACATATTTTCGCGTTTTTAGAGCATATCTTTCGTTTTTTACTGCATATAAGTCGGGGTTCACACACTGCAATTTTTCTTGCCGCAATTCTGGCTTCGTAGGCGAGAGAGGTTAAGAGAATGTAAAAGTTTAGTATTCCCTTCTCTTCTCTTTCCTATAAACTCAGAATTGCCGTAAGTAAAATTGCTGTGTGTGAATCCGGACTTTAATGCTGTTGATGATACATCCATTCTATTTATGAGAATCCTAAATAAATACTTTATTAAATCTTTAATTTGTAAGATTATAAACAATGTAACTCAATTTTGCTCTTTTAAAAATAACGGTTTATTTTCTTACTTCCAATTGGCAACTTTTCTAATTAGACTTTTTTTTTCATATTTTCTTTTACTCTTTGTTTACTTTTTGTTTACAAACAACTTTAATCATGTGGCAACTCTTCTAATATTTCGTACAAAAACAAAATCCAAAATAACAGCTGGTCATTGGCATTGAGAAAGAATACGCTAATTTAGCACATAATTACAAAACAAATCAACTAAATTCAATAAAAAATATTATAAAAATGGCTTTTCTACTTAGAAATTCTTTAAAAATTGCGTTGGGACAACAATTTCATAAAGTTTACTGTCAACAGGGTCAGTTAATACAGCAACATGGTGTTAAAACCAGTAGTGTGTTGTTTCCCCACAAACAAAATCCTAATACGACACAACATAATGAAACCTCTTCCAACGCGCAGAAAAAACATAAAGAATCACCCAAGATAACATTAATACAAAATCAAAATATAACAGTTACCGCATTGGAAGAGGCTAAAAATTTGGCCAAACGTAGATCAATGCATTTGGTAAAGGTGCAGGATATGGATGCTAAGACTCAAAGGCCGGTATATAAGTAAGTATAAGAAAATGTTATAAAATAAAAAATGGTTATATTAATACAGTTTTTATTAGGCTTCTAACTTCCGCTGAAATTCTACAAAATGAATTGGCCGACATCAAGAAATCCGATAAATCTTCTCCAGCTGGTGAAAAATCTTCTGCAGCTGCTGCTAAAAAATCTGAAAAATCCTTAAATATTGGCTCACGCATAGCCGAACATGATTTGTCTTCACGTTTGAAAAACATCTCCAAATGGTTAAATAAACAACATGAAGTACGTATTTTAATACAAGGTAACACCGAACAAGATATGGCCAATTGTGAAAAGATTTTCAAAACCATAGAAGAGTCTATTAAAACACCTCATGTTATGGGAAAAATTGTACAAAAACGTACTAAGGGAAATATTATTAAATTTAGCATATTGCCTATTTCATCGGATGCGAATGAAAAATCTGATGCTAAAACTCAATGACTTGCAATAGACCATTTTGCTTCAAACGCCATTACAACCACTAAACGCTGTTATTCTAAATTATCGACACAAAATCTTAATGATGAAAGACTTTTATCTTCATCAGCTTCTTCTTCATCTACTGCTATCACGTCTACTTATAGAGGACCCTTGGCTTTAACTTTTTTGAGTATTTTCTTTATAACAGTTAAATATATATTTTGGTGGAATTATTTGGAAAAAGAAAGTGTTAAGGAGAAGCAGAATGAAAGGCATTATGAGGAAATTGATTAAGCATAAAAAATGTTTTAAAGTTTGTTGCAAGAAAATATTGTTGAAATGAAAAGAAATTATGGGTTTTTTTTTAGATTTATTATTTTTATTTAAAATTTAATGTATTGTTAATTGTTATAGTTTAAAATGTAGTTTTTTATAATTTGCAAAATAAAAAAAATTAAAACGACTGATTGTTGAAGAAATTTAATGGCAGATTGTGGGTACTTTATCCTAATGAAATGTATTTGTTTAGTTTTTTTTTTCGTTTATGTTTTGGTAGCTGTTACTAATTACTCTTAATGTGATGATTCTATATGGATGTCTAAGACTACGATGTACGATCTTTTAATTAAGAAGCATCTTAAATTGGATGAAAATATATGTATGTATGTATGTATGTATTTTTGTTGAACGGCTTTAAAATTTAAAATTTACCAAAAAAAAAAAAAAAAAATCAATTTAAAAAATTACCAATTTTTATTACATTACACAAGCTAGTGTTTGAGTGTAGAAAGGAATCCTATAGGATAAGACTCTGTTGGGTTCCTGGTCAATGTGACATTCTCGTCAATGTATCGGTAAGAGTTCCAATAGGGTCCTACTTCAGGGCCATAAGGGAATGGACTTTAGACAGAACGAATCATGCATGGAAGAAGTCTGAAACTAACAGATTCGAAAATTTTTTTGGGTTTGAGTTGGGGAAGTCTAAAGGTCACTATGCGTATGATTACAGGTCACTCCTTAATAGGGAATAAAAGAAGTATTTGGGACACGATCACGTTAAATTTCTGTAGGATGTGCTATGATGTAGAGGAGCTAGAGACAGTGGAGGATATACTCTGTCATTGTGTAGGACTTCAGCGCAGAAGATTGAAATAGGTTTTTTGGGAGCCACACACAGCACAAACTAGAGGATGTTACCGGCAAAGGTCTTAGTAATCTGATAACGTAAGGGTTCAGGTTTAGTGGCAATCATTCTTCTCTATTTAATTTCTCTATTTGTTCTATGGCATCTCTTCTTGCACTCTAAAGGGACTCACAATGGACCGATTGGTCTCTGAGTGGAGGCGTTAAGACACCATCCATTTATACCTATATTATACTTATTTATTTTATTATTTATTTACTCCCTTATTTATTTATTTATTTATTTATTTATTTATTTATTTATTTATTTATTTATTTTTTAATTATTTATTTAAGGTTATCTTGAATCTAGATTTTTTTTCTTAATTCGTTTCAATCTCTTTTTAGAAATTGATCTTAAAATATAATTGTTACTAATTTAAGGAGTTTAAAAAAAACTGCATTATTAAACAAATACAATTTATTTATTAACTTTTTTATAATACAAATTGATTTAAATTTATCTAAATTAATTATAAAATCACCCACGATCATATTAAACAATTAAACTTAAACTAAAAGATCATAAAATTTCAATAATTTCTTCTCTTTTTAAAATTACGCTCATTTTGCGGAGCTCCTCCTCTACATCCTTGAGCTTGTTTGAGTCTCAAAAATCTTTCCATATTTCTCAAAGGTCTTGCACAATGCTCCTCACATTGTTCCAAAGACAGAAACTTATTGCGATTATTATCACAAATATCTGTTGCATACAACATACACTCATCTGTACAATAATTGTAAAACCAGAAATTTCCAACGACTTTAGGATCTATACAACCGTATATTATATTCAAAGGTTTATAACAATATTCTGGTGGTGGTTTAAAAAGACGTTGTGCATTATAATTTTGTAGAGTTTGTAAGGAATTCGCATTCATACGCTGATAAGATGGTTGAATGTTTCTTGATTTAGAATTTGTATAAATTTTCATTGATTTATTGTTTGTGCTATCTATATCTTCATTAGGTTCTTGTGTTAAGTCTTCAGCTGGAAAATTATATGTTGGTAATTGTTCTTCTTCATCCTCATTATTTGCTGTATAAATAGGAACTAAGGGTTCTCGAGAACGTGTCATATACTGTTGAGGCCTAATCTGATTATTGTAGGCTATATTATTAGGTAAACGTTGGAGTGTTGGATATTCTGGTATATTATTAAAAGGTTCATAGGGTTTGGCAGGCGCTCTAAAATTGGTATTATATTGTGGTGCTATAGTTTCAAATTCCGTATTATCATCTGTATAGTCTTCATTGGCTTCTAAAGGATTTGTTATATGACCCAAACAATTTTGACCTTGACATTTTTTATATTCTCGTAATTTTAAAGGGAAAGCATCCTAGATTTTTAACAAAAATTATTTATTATAAGTTATTATTAAACTTTATAACTTTTCTTCAAACTCACCTGACATTCTCTTTCATTATAGGGATTTAAATATTCTCGTCTTCTTTCTCTCATACCCTCACCACAAGTAACATTACATGCAGACCAAGGTGACCAATTACCCACCATACATTCCGCTTTACTTTTAGCTGCCCTTACCGGCATTAGTGGCATTTCTGCATCGAATAAATCACCTTGATCTTCCATATCTGACCACTGGTTAGTACCATAATTAGAATATCCTACAGCCGTTTGCATACCCAAACATTTTTGACCCATACACGGGCGTTGTTGTCTTCTCTCCACCATTACATCACAATTATAGATTTTAGCTATATCAGCTTGTTTATAGACTCGAGTGCGATATTGTCTTCCCTCACCACATTCAGCAGTACATTCACTCCAGGCTGACCAGGGATGTGTGAAACATTCTCTAGGTATATCATCGCTATTGTTGGCTAAAAAAGAATTGAGAAATTATTAAAAAGAATTTTTCTTAGTCATATAAAAATATAATTTTTTTAACTTACAATCTTCATCTTCACATTTTCTTTCGTAAAGACGTTGCCTTTTTATGGTGAGTGTGGCTAAAGGTTTCATGGGCAAATGGTTTTCATCGAAAAAGGGTGAACGTGGATCAGGGGGATATTCCGAGCTCATGCGTCTTATAACATCAGGCGGAAATTGTGGTTGATCTGGAGACTAAAAGAGATAAATTAAATTTAATGATTAATAATTATTTTTCTTTTAAAAGGGGACTATTAGAAGAAACTATTCTGATTCTCTTTATGCAATGGAGCTGTTTGAATCTTTAAAATAAGATTATAGAAGTCTGCTAAAAGTTTTTAATAGTTTTATCTTCAATCATAGATTTTCAAAATCTCTAAGATTTCAGAAGATGAAGTCATGCTATTAGAAGCGAACAGGCTCTGGAATATACTTTACAAATTTTTATTTTTTAAATTGAGCTTAAAGATCGTAAATTATCTTTCCTAAGCTTGGAAGTAGTTAAACTGATTCTATAATACAATAATAATCTCGAATTTAAAGTAAGCTAATTGTTATATAAAAAAATAAACTGAAAATTTGTCTTTTTTTTGATAATAATAAATTTTATGGTGAAATTAGTTTTTTTAGGTCAAATATATTTTATTTATCTATTTATTTATTTATTTTGGTAAAAAATAAATTTCTTTAGTGAACATTTTTTGTGGTGGAATACTTTGGTAATAATATTTTTTTTGGTGAAAAACAATTTTGGTGACTATTTGGTTTTCGTGGAAAAATTATATTATTGTATGGAAATTAAGTTTAGTGGTGAAAAATTGGTGAAAAGATGTTTTTGTGTTGAAAATCTATTTTGGTGGTGAAAACCCATTTTTGTATTATTATTATTTTTTAATTGGTTTTGTGGTGAAAAAGTGTTGAAAATCTATTTTAATGGTGAAAAATAGTTTTTTGGTGAACATTTTGTCTTACAAATCGGTTGTAATGATGACAAATTGGTAAAAATTCTTTTTTTTTTGAAGAAAAATATTTTTTTGTGTGAAAATTTTATGTTTGTGATGAATAGTGGGTTTTAGTGGTAAAAAAGTTTTCTTATTAAAAATCGGCTTTTGTGGTGAAATTTTTGTTAATTTAAAAATTTGTTTTTTTTTGAAAAATTTTTTTTTTTGTAATGAAAAACTGTTTTGGTGGTAAAAAAAAAACATTTTTTCTATGAAATAAATTTTTTTTCTGTTAAAAAATTGTTTTTGTTGTGAAGTGTTTTTTTATGGTGAAATGAAAATGTGTTGAAAATCTGTTTTAATGATGAAAAATAGGCTTTTGTGACGATAAATAGTTTTGTGGTGAAAAATTTGATTTTGATTTTTGGAAAAAGAAAATTTGGAAAAACAAGAAACGAAAAATAAATTTGTTTTTTGTGGTGAAAATTCTTTGGAAAGAAAATTTTTTGTGGACTTTCGGTTTTGTGGTAAAAATATATTTTTTTAAGAAAAATATAACTTTGTTGGTGATACATGGGTTTTAGTGATAAAAAAAAGTTTTACTTTTGAAAATCCAAAAAATCAAATTTTGTGGTGAAAATCAGTTTTTTGAACAAAAATTTTTTTCTTTAGTGAAAAATGGGTCTTTGTGTTGAAAAAATGGACTTTTGTGGTGAATTAAGTTTTTGCATTAAAAATGGATTTCTGTGGGAAAAAGATGTTTTTGTTGTGATTTTTTTTTTGGCTTTTGGGGAGAAAAAATTTCTTCTTGATTTTTTTTGAAAATCGGTTTTTGGTAAAAAAAAAATGTTGTTAAAAATCATTTAAATAGGCACTTGTAGTGGAAATTTGTTTCTGCATTAAAAAGTTTTTTTTCTTTTTTTTTTTTTTTTTTTTTTTTTTTTTGAAAATCGGTTTCAGTGGTGAAAATATATTTTTGGAACAAATTATTTTTTATCTTTTTGTGATTAAAATAGATTTATGATTTTGTTGTTGAAAAAACATTTTTTTTAATGAAAAATTTTCTGTATATTGGCTTTGTTATTTACGAAAAATAGACTTTTGTGCTGAAAAATATAATTTTGTGTTGAAAAGTAAGGTTTTGTGGTTAAATTGTTGCATTAAAAATGGGTTTCTGTGGTGAAAATATGTTTTTGATGTGAAAATCCGTTTTGGTGGTGAAAAATGGGTTTTTGTGTTGAAAAAAGGAAAAAAATTGAAAAATTGTTTTTTGGGGAGAAAAAATTTGTTTTTGATTTTTGGTAAAAAGAAAATTTTGTCTTAAGAATCGGTTTTTGGTAAAAAAGATGTTGTTAAAAATCCATTTAAATAGACATTTGTAGTGGAAATTTGTTTCTGTATTAAAAAGTTTTTTTTAAATCGGTTTCAGTGGTGAAAACCTATTTTTTTAATATAGAATTTTTTTATTTTTTTATTTATTTATTTTTTTTTTTTCTTTTTAATAGTTTTTATCAAAAAATACTTTTTTTGTGATTAAAATCGATTTGTGATTTTGTTGTTGAAAAATCAGTTTTGTATAAAAAAATAGCATTTGCTGAATATTGCTTTTGTGATGAAAAAAATTGTTATTTGGGGTTATTTTTTTAGGAAATTTTTTAGTGGTGAATTTTTTTTTTTTTTTTACAAAACTGATTTTTTGTTCAAAAATACAAAAACCTACCGTATATGAGGGCCCTGCATCGGTGCCAATATCCCAGGGATATAAATTTATAACCTTCTCCTCCAACCAAGTACAATTGCTAAAACACAATTCTAAACCGGGTACACCAACTATCCAATCTGGTGAAGGCATAATTTTCGAAGCAATTGAAATTTGATGATGTAAAGGATCAACACGTACTGAGGCCACTGAAGGGCTATTTATATAAGGGAAAGCTGGTCCTCGAGCCTTAATAATAGTACGTATTTTACCTTCCTAAAAATTATAATAATAAGACAGTTTTATATAATTCTTATTTTTATAACAATATAAACTTACCTTAAAATATTGATTAAATTCTCTTTCTAAACCTTTTGATGAACCATGTTCGGCAAACTCTTGCATTTCAGCTGAGGCTAAAACACCCTTATCCCAAAAACGATAATCAGAAGTATGGGCAGCACCCAAAATATCAGTAAAGCGGGTAAGCCAGCCACGAGCGGGAAAATCTTTGGGATGAAGATTGCGGGACCAAAGGCCCTCGAAGGTAAGCTAAAAAGGGGAAATTTTATTTTAAAACATTAGAGAAAATATTTATGCATTATTTAATCTTACCTCATAACGAGCCTCATCACAGGCACAACAAAGCGTTTCCTCTAAATCCTTTTTCTGACTTTCCACATCATCTACCACTTCCTCACATATCCTTTTTGTCAAACCACCATCATCCATAAACCAAACATCACGATGTTGTAGTACAGTGGCACGTATAAGAACACAACCATTTCCTGGTTCTGATGGAGCTATCCAAACCATATCCAAACGTGTTTTAGGATTTGTATTCGTACTTTCTATCATATTAATACATTGTTGACTATAACGTGTTTCCACTGGATCTACAACTTCCAAGCGGCCTAAATCTTCATTAAAACTTTTTTCACCATTTTCATTTTCCAACACAAGTTTAGCGCTTATAAAGCGATGACCATTGTAAGCTTGTAAGGAAACTAATAGAAATTTCCAATTAAAACAAAATTTACAAGTAATAAACAAAAAAACACATGAATCATTTTACGGAAGAAATTTAGAATAACAGAAAAACCTAAAAGCTAAGAGTAATATAAACAAGCCAGCTTAGGGCTAGCTTTAAGTTGTTTACATTTGCTGAATTAAAAACAAAACTGTTATCAGTTAAGCGCCATAATTAACCTTAAAGAAAAAATTCTGAAACAAATTTTAATCACCAACGCCCCAAAACAAAACAAAAAAAAAAAAAAAAACATTTAATGAAATGTTTAAGCTTGTTGCCAATACAGTAAAATGAGCGAGTAAATAATATATAGAAGCACCGTTTCCTTAAAGCCTGTAAAGCTAGACTATACTTTGTAAAGGAGATTATAATCTAGTTTATTAACTAGACTATAGTCTAGTTTTATAAGTAGACTATAGTCTAGTTTTAGAAGTAGACTATAGTCTAGTTTTATAAGTAGACTATAGTCTAGTTCATTAACCAGGCTATAACCTAATTTATGAAGCAGTTTATAGTCCAGCTCATTGTCTAGTTTATTAACCAGACTATAGGCTAGTTTTTTAACCAGACTATAGTTTAATTTATTATCCAAACTATAGTCTAGTTTATTAACCAGACTATAATCTAGTTTATTAACTATAGTATAGTTTATTAATCAAACTATAGTATAGTTTATTAACCAGACTATAGTTTATTTTATCAACCAAACTATAGTATAGTTTATTAATCAGACTATAGTCTAGTTTATTAACCAGACTATAGTATAGTTTATTAACCAGACTATAGTCTAGCTTATTAACCAGACTATAGTCTAGTTTATTAACCAGACTATAGTCTAGTTTATTAACCAGACTATAGGCTAGTTTTTTAACCAGACTATAGTCTAGTTTATTAATCAGACTATAGTTTATTTTATCAACCAAACTATTGTATAGTTTATTAACCAGATTATAGTCTATTTTATTAACCAGACTATAATCTATTTTATTAACCAGAATATAGTCTAGTTTATTAACCAGACTATAGTCTAGTTTATTAACCAGACTATAGTCTAGCTTATTAACCAGACTATAGTCTAGTTTATTAACCAGACTATAGTCTAGTTTATTAACCAGACTATAGGCTAGTTTTTTAACCAGACTATAGTCTAGTTTATTAATCAGACTATAGTTTATTTTATCAACCAAACTATTGTATGGTTTATTAACCAGATTATAGTCTATTTTATTAACCAGACTATAGTATAGTTTATTTACGAGACTATAGTCTACTTTATTAACCAGACTATAGTCTACTTTATTAACCAGACTATAGTCTATTTTATTAACCAGACTATAGTCTAGTTTATTAACCAGACTATAGTCTAGTTTATTAACCAGACTATAGTCTAGTTTATTAACCAGACTATAGGCTAGTTTTTTAACCAGACTATAGTCTAGTTTTTTAACCAGACTATAGTTTATTTTATCAACCAAACTATTGTATAGTTTATTAACCAGATTACAGTCTATTTTATTAACCAGACTATAGTCTATTTTATTAACCAGACTATAGTATAGTTTATTTACCAGACTATAGTGTAGTTTATTAACCAGACTATAGTCTACTTTATTAACCAGACTATAGTCTAGTTTATTAACCAGATTATAGTTTATTTTATCAACCAAACTATAATATAGTTTATTAACCAGATTATAGTCTAGTCTAGTTTATCAACCAGACTATAGTCGAGCCTATAAACTAGACTATAGTATTGTCTATTAACCGGACTATAGTCTAGTTTATAAACCAGTCTTATCTATAAACTAAACTATATCATAGTTTATATTTTTTTAATCCACTTTATTTATAAAATTTCAAAATCTTTACAAATCTCTCAGGAAATGGTGTTACTTTGTAAAACTTCTAGACTAACGTAAAAAAAAAACACTCATCTAACATCATCATATTAAAATCGATTAAGTTTAAGTTCAATGCCACCATTAAGCACATTTTTCTTAGACTCGCCAGACATAAAGGCGTCTATTATTTTCCATACTAAATAAACAAATATTTTTATATTTTATATATATACCACCCCCTACTTACCATTATAACTCTGACCCAATATATAATTTTGAACATTTCCCGTTATAGATATTACAAAATTTTCATCAACCGGTGATTTTGGTGTAAATGTGTTTGAAGGATAACGACTGCAACGTCGCGTTAATTCATGTTCCGGTATTATAAATAATAAAATAAATATAATTTGTGACCACTTCATTATTTTTTTATTTTAATTTTTTTTTTTTTTTTAAAGATCTTTATTGATGTGTTGTTTAATTAAGACTAAATTAAATTTCCATAATTAAAGACGAGATTAAAATTAAAAATAAAAAAAGAAAATAAAATAAACAATGTGCTTTTGGTTAGTACATTCTCCTCGAGTTTAATCTGTACTTAGTATTGTTTATGATGAAATATTAAAAAGAGAATTTGCAAATATAATTTCTTATCGCTTTATAAAATGCTCTTACACTCTCTGTGTGATTTTTTTTTCAAGGTTAGTTGGCGAAAGAAAGTTTTTTGTTTGAAATGATAGATTATTTGTCAGGGGAAGGAATTCTATTGTGAGTTCTTGAAAATTCTGTGATCTTTCAAATATTTTAGAGTGTAAATAACAAATGATCGTCATTTGATCGTGTTTTGAGAAAAAGGCATTATATCGTTTCGTTGTTAAAGTTTTCTAAGAAATTCTTGCGGATGTTAAAGTTATCTATAGAAAATCTTGAGGATGTTAACATTTTCTATAGAAATACTCTCGAATATTTAAGTTTTCTTCAGAAATACTTGCGGATGTTTTAGTTTACAATAGAAATTCTTGCGGATGTTCAAGTTATTTATAGAAAATCTTGCGGATGTTAAAGTATTCTATAGAATATATTGCGGATATTTAAATTTTCTATATAAAATCTTGCGGTTGTTACAGTTTTCTATAGAAAATCTTGCGGATGTTTAGGTTTTTGCGGATGTATTCTATAAAAAATCTTGCGGATGTTCAAGTTATCTAGTATAGAAAATCTTGCGGATGTTCAAGTTTTCTATAAAAGATCTTGCGGATAATAAAATTTTCTATAGAAAATCTTGCGGATGTTCAAGTTATCTAAAGAAAATCTTGCGGATATTCAAATATTCCATAAAAGGTCTTGCGGATGTTCTATAGGAAATCATGCGAATATTAAAGTTTTCTACAAAATATCTTGCGGATATTCAAGTATTATTTAGAAAATCTTGCGGATATTCAAGTTTTCTATAATAAATCTTGCGGATAATCAAGTTTTCTATAGGAAATCTTGCGGATATTAAAGTTTGCAATAGAAAATCTTGCGTATGTTAAAATTTTCTATAGAAAATCGTGCAGATGTTCAAGTTTTCTATAGGAAATCATGTGAATATTAAAGTTTTCTTTGAAAACCTTGCGGATATTGAAGTATTCCATAGAAAATATTGCGGATATTCAAGAATTCTAGTATTCTATAGAAAACTTTGCGGATATTCAAATTTTCTATAATAAATCTTGCGGATAATCAAGTTTTCTGTAGGAAATCTGTGGATATTAAAGTTTGCAATAGAAAATCTTGCGTATGTTCAAATTTTCTATAGAAAATCGTCCGGATGTTCAAATTTTCTATAGGAAATTATGCGGATATTAAAGTTTTCTATAAAAGATCTTGCGGATGTTCTAGTTTTCTATAGAAAATCTTGCGGATATTAAAATTTTCTATAGAAAATCGAGCGGATGTTCAAGTTATCTATAGAAAATCTTGCGGATATTGAAATTTTCTATAGAAAATCTTGCGGATGTTTAAGTTTTCTACAGAAAATCTAGCGGATATTAAAATTTTCTATAATAAATCTTGCATATAATCAAGTTTTGTATAGAAAATCTTGCGGATATCTAAGTTTACTATAGAAAATCTTGCAAATGCTAAAAATTTCAATAGAAAAACTAGCGGATGTTTAAGTTTTCTTTATGAAATTATGCGGATGTTCAAATATCCTTTTCTTAAAAGCATAAAAATTGTTAATAAAAAAAAATATTATATTAAAAATTCATTAGTTTATTTAAAATTATAAAAAATTTAATTCATTCAAAAATATTTTGAATTTTCGCTCCTAATTCCAGCGTGAACGAAATGGTGGCTGCTGTGTAACCTCAAAACCTCTGCGGCCATAAGGTCCTCTATTATATGGCATCTCTTCTTGATTCTCCTGTTGTATGTCCACCTGAGCACAAGCTTCCAAACATTTTTCCATACTAAGAAATTTATTCTTGTTCTCATCACAATTATCAGCGGTAAATATTTTACATTCACCATCATCAGCATCATAAAACCAATAATTTTTCACAATTAAACGTTTCTTATTGCAGCGCTGGGGTGAAGCTATAGGTTTTTGTAAGCAAAAATGGTCATTTTGCTTTGCTTGCTCTTCCTCTATGGTCTTAAAACCATAAGGATCTCGTGGCTTATTGAAAGTATTACGTGATGACGAAAAGCCTGGACGTTTATTAAATAAATCTCCTTCTATATTGCTGCCTAAATTGCTATCTAAACCATATCTTTTAGTGGGTTTTAGAGGAAATTTCCTAGTATTAGTTAAGCCTCTATTATCGGTATAAGGAGTATCTAAATCCCCAAAAAGATTGGTATTATCAATTTGTTCCTCTTCATAGGGCCGTCGAGTTTTAGTACCCACTAATTTTTCATTACCATAAATATTGTTAACATTAACATACTCCTCTTGAGGGTCTTCATTTTGTTTGGTATTAATAGGCCTAGAGACTTGGGATCTAAAATCGGAGTTATCATAATTAAGATGCATATTATTGGTGGGTATGCCATAGTTGGATTGTTCTTGATCTATTTCAGGAGCTTTCCAAGCAGGACGTTGTTGTTGTTGATCTATTCTAAAAGGTTTTCTATCAAATTTGTTGGGTTGAAAGGGATTTTGTTCAAGTTCTTGTTCTTCGTAATTTTGATTAAACATATCATTGTTGTTATTGAAATCATAGGCAGAGGTGTAAATATTGCCACCACATTTTTCTCCCGTACACGCACGTGTTTGTTGTAAATCTACTGCAACACCAGCCTAAATTAAAAAGGGATTCATTTTAAAGATAATTTTATACTATTGGAGAAAATCTAGATATACTTTTTCTTACCTGACATTTCTCTTTGGCATAGGGATTTGTATAATCTCTTGTTCTAGTCTGAAAACCTTTGCCACATTTCTTAGAACATTCTGACCATGGGGACCAAGCAGTCAATTCACATTCTGCTCCTGGCAAATCTGGTTGTTGTACACCACATTGTGTACCTATACAATTTTGATTTTGCCTCAAAACCACTTTACAATTAAAACTTTCCGCCACCTTAATATCTTTATAGGAACGTGTACGATATTGTGTACCAGCACCACATTTTGCACTACATTCAGTCCAGCTAGACCAGGGATGAGTAGAACACTCTAAAGGACCAGTTTCCTCTAAAAAAGAAAAATTATAAAATTAAATTTCCCGTATTTATTATCTCACCTACCAAAATCACATTCCCTTTCATAGGTTCTTTTTCTATTAACATGTAGAGTAGCTAAAGGTTTCATGGGTGCACCGGTTTCATCAAAGAAAGGAGAACGATAATCACTAGGATAGGTAGAGCTAATACGTCTTATAACATCGGGGGGATATTGAGCTTGATCGGGGGACTGGAATATTAAAAATAAAAAAATATATTTTATATATAGAACGCTAAGTAATATATTTTACCATATATGATGGACCCGCATCTGTACCAATATCCCAGGGATATAAATTTAATACTTTTTTCTCTATCCATGTACAATTGGCTAAGCACAGTTCCAAACCAGCTACTCCCAATATCCAATCTGGTGAGGGATCTATTTTTGATACTAAGGAGATAACATGATGATTGGGTCCCACTCTGACAGTAGCTAAAGTTTTGCCAATCACATTGGGTCTGTATATAATGCCCGGAGCTTTGATGATGGTACGTATGTTGCCAGTCTAAAGGAAAAATTAATAGTAGAAAATTAAGGAACCTGAATAAAATTAGTAAAAGCAGATCAATAAAGTTTATTAAGTTTCAGAAATAGAAGAGAAAAGAGAAAAAAAAATTATAGTTGATTTTTGATCCAACGTTTTGGGCCCCTTTACTAACAATGCACAGTGGCGCAGAATTTAAAATTTTTGGAAATAAATCTGTAAGTTCTTAAATACTGGTTGGATATAGATAAAATTTCTCATAGGTATAGCAGAGAAGTGCACAATTCTAAGTTAGGAAGGCGGGCTCCGGATTCTCTGTGGATTCTTTTAAGAGTATTATTTTGATTAAAAAATAAACAAAATTTATATCCATTATTTTTAATCAAAATCTGTACACAAAAACTTCTAAAAATCCTACTTACCCCCGTATGTTCTTTTATTTCATTCTCCAAAGTTTTGGTAGCACCATGTTCGGCCAATTCTTGTAGACCCTGACTGGCACGACCACCATATTCCCAAAAACGATAATCTAAACTATGAGAAGCTCCTATTACCTCACCCAATCTAGTGCGCCAAGCTTCCGAAGGAAAATCTTTAGCATGAGTATTGCGCATCCATTTGCGTTCCAAAATTATCTAAAAAATACAAAAGCCCGACAAGTAAAGAAAGAAATATTTCTCTTACTTAAAATTTACCTCATATTTAGCTTCATCACAAGCACAACAAGGATTAACTGGTGGCGTTTGACTATTAATCTCATCAATTTCCTCTGGACACAAACGTTTTGTTAGAAAACCATCATCAATAAACCAAACATTACGATGCTGTAAAATGGCTGCCTTAAATAGAACACAACCACTTTGTGAATCAGAGGGAGCTACCCAAGCAACATCAATACGATTTTTAGCATTTGTATTACTACTCTCTATCATATTTTCACATAAAGTACTAAATTTCGTCTCAGCATGATCAATAATTTCAAAACGACCCAAAACATGATCACCGGAGGAAGAAGGCAAAGAAGCAGGAGATTCTGCTTCCACCAATAAAGTAAAACTAATGAATTTTAAGCCATTGGCACAGGAAATAGAAACTGTTAATAAATAAATAAATAAATAAATAAATAAATAAATAAATAAATAAATAAATAAATAAATAAATAAATAAATAAATAAATAAATAAATAAATAAATAAATAAATAAATAAATAAATAAATAAATAAATAAATAAATAAATAAATAAATAAATAAATAAATAAATAAACAAATAAATAAATAAATAAATAAATAAATAAATAAATAAATAAATAAATAAATAAATAAATAAATAAATAAATAAATAAATAAATAAATAAATAAATAAATAAATAAATAACTCTGCGGCGCAGAGTTTCTCATTTTATTCGGATACACGATATTAATAAGTACTAAGCCTGTAATTAGAGTTGGGAATAATATTTAATTTTGGTGAATCGTTCGTTATCGGTCAGTACGACTGAATGAAAGATTTCTTTTCTTTCATCTTTCATTTACTGAAGTATGAATGGAATAGAAAAGACTGAAAGATTTTTTTGTCAAACAATAATTATTGAATTGTTAAGCATTTTTTTTTTATTTTATTTAGTTGCTTTGAACATACCATATTTGCGTATTATTATTAACATCAATATTTGTTTGCTGGATGAATTCACATATTCAAATCAGCTTAAAAGAATATGACCTAAGGAAACAATGAAATATGAAAGAAATGTGAAAAGTGAATCATATACATGAAAGATTGTGAACTATTTCATATCTTTCATTTAACGGAATCGTTCAATTGAAATATTTCTTTCATATTTCTTCACAACTCTACGTCTAAAATCAAAATGTATGCATTGATTAGAACAAAATATGTCTTGTTTTATTTGCAATAAATTTAACTTTATGATTTAAGAATAAAAATTTTCATTTTTTGACACTTTTGAATTTATATGATTAAAAAAAAAAAAAAAATATGTTTTTGAAATTTTATATAAAATAATTTTTTTTTTTTTTTAGAAAATGGTTTAATATCTCCATAACTGTTGACCGTATTAAAAAGCAATATAAAAATGATTTGAAGACAAGTTTAATTAGAATGTTTTTATATTTTTTTGAACAAAATCAGACAAGTTGTTTTCGAGATATGCTTCAATAAGTATAAGTTGCAACCTCCTTAATTTTACAAATCGCGAGAATTAGAGTCAATTCATAAAAAGTGAATTACAGGCTTAGTACTTATTAATACCGTGTTTCCGAATTGACTGAGAAATCCCGTGCCTTAGATTTTTTTCTTTTTTCATTTTGTAACTGTGTAATCTTAAAAAAATATATATATGATAATTTACTGTTATATTGTTGTCCCGGTATATAGGTAGAAGGATTGCCATCTATTTGTATTTGATAATTTTCATCTACCGGCGAATGATCTCCTGTAGCTCCTTGAGGTTTACGATAGCAAGCCGCTATAGAGAAATCTATTAAAACTGCTAAGATTATAAATCTCTTAAGCATTTTTGTTTTTCTATAAACAGCGGAAGTATTTTCACCACGATCTTAACCACTTCACTCTTAAACAATGACTGACTGAAATAAAAACTCTTAATATTGATCATCGATTTAATAAAGAAAAACTATGTCATAGTTTTATTGTTCTTTTTTTTTTTTTTTTTTATTATTATTAGAGAAGATAGTTTAATTTTATATTCATCAGTGTGTTTATTGCCCGCCTAATTAAATTGTTTTGACAAATATTTGTTATCGTTTCAATTAATTGAGTGTGTGTAATTTTTTTTTTTTATTTAATAAAGAAGAAAAGAGTTTTGTTTCAAGACACTGTGTGGGAAAGACGCAAACTATTTTGTATATAATATTTTTAATAGCAGCCTACTGGTCAGTCAACCGGCATCTTTTACTCTATTTGTAAGTAATCTTGTCTTGCCGGCGTCATTGTTTATAGTTGATTGAGTAATAAGTAATTCATTCATAAGAATTGTGAAAAGTAGGCACGCGCTTTAATTAATACTGCGTCATAAAAAAAGTTTATCGCTCTAAATTATTTATGAGAGTGTTTGTATTACAAATAAATTATGAATATAGTGGATGTGTTCAAAAAATATGATCAATATGTGCCTCTATTTAATAGTAATTAAAGTTTGGGGTTAATGATCTTTATTTTTAGAAATGGAAAAGAAATCGTTGAAAAATTTAAATTTTTATAAAAGTATTTAGATTAGGAAAGATAGAAAGATAATTTAAAATATTGAATCTGTCTAATGAAATTGAATCTTAACTAGTAAATAAATGAATTATAAAGAGATTTTAGGGATTATCGAATTTTTACTCCTTAAAAAATACTCAACAAAATATCCATATTTCCTGCATTATTTAAATTAAAGAAATTAAGATATTTTTATGATTTTCTTTTAAATATACTTTATTAAACTACTACAATAATACATATTAATATTATTTATTATTAATCTCTTTCTATATAATTCTAAATAATCTCCAAATGTCGCTTTTCTTTTACCATTTGTCATTCTCATCATTACTATTCAAAAGACAAGGTAACATTGAGCATTTTTCGATTCTAACACGATCCTTGCATTTATAACTCATTTCAGTATTGATAAGGGTGCGTGTTTTTTGACGATAAGAATTATCACCACAGCTAACGGTGCAGGGAGTCCAGACTGACCATTCAGAATAACGACATTCATTCTTTTCACTCGTTTGCCATTTAGAATGATGTTTATTATTATTGCGTCTACGATCACCATAATTACTGGCACTAGAAGCATAACCATCCACCGAATAGATATCATCACAACGTTGATAACATTTATCCAAACGTACCAAATGTTTTGGGCAAGGTTTACCCCCATATTTTGGAGAACGTAAAACTTTACGAGTTTTGATTTGTATACCCTCACCACAAGTAGCATTACAGGCATGACTTACCCAATCGGAGACTAAACAATCGATAGGATCTACCTTAAGATTTTCACTTTGTAATTCCATTTTTTGTCGTGGCTGGCGACAGGTTTCTTCACAAGCTTCTTTAGAGGGAAATTTATTGCGATTCTTATCACATTTATCAGCCCAAAAGATGGCACATTGATCACTCATATGATCGTAAAACCAATAGTTGGCTACATCACTATCGCGACACGAACTAAGCTTGAGATCTTCATAGCAGAGAGGTGGTACTATGGCATCACAACTGGGTATTGTACAATTCACTACTTCTCTTCTTTTAATATGGCGACAAGGATCTAGATTAGAATCATGATCAGGTTTACGTACACCATAAACTTCATCATTATTCCAGACCACACGTTGACGTTCACTGGTGCCTATGCCACCACAGGGACCCAAACAAGGGGAAAAATCTGACCAATGAGATACCCCACATTCAGGTGGTATATAATCATCAAGTTTTTGACTAAAACTCTCCAAATCCCTATAACGTATCTCATCGTCTATGTTGCCAAATAAAGATTTAGTACCATCAACTTGAGCCTCATTGTCACGTGTACTAAAACTATTGTAGCCGGTTATGTCACCGCCACAATCTATGCCCTTGCAGGTACGTTGTTCCTGAAGTTTAACACGACTGACTTGCTATAGAAAACAGAAAATAAAATTTATTTTTTCTTTTAAAAGTTAAGGTAAAAAGCGATAACCCACCTGACACTTCTTTTTAGCTCTAGGATTCAAATAATGTCTTGTACGTCTTTCTGTACCCGTGCCACATGACACCGAACACGAAGACCATTCACTCCAATCAGATATAGCACATTCTGGCGTTTCGTGTGCATGACCCACATGCAAGTTTTCCGTTTCTATAGCTACCGCAGTTTCCTCATCAAATGTATTACATTGAGTTCCAGTGCAGTCTTGCTCTTCTCTCAGACTGGTGCGACATTTAAAACGTTTGGCTACACTGGGGTTTTTAAATTCACGTGTACGATATTGTTTGCCGGGGCCACATTGGGCGCTACACTCATCCCAGCTGGACCAACCGTAGGTAGCACATTCGGCAGCTTCGTTTTCGTCTGGAAAGAATGTGAAGGAATTAGAAAAAGTAGTAGGATTTAATTAAAGAAAATAACCATAAAAGTATTTTGTACTAACTAATTTTGTGGCGAAAAACTGATATAGTGGTGAAAAAATTACTTTATGATGAAAGACTTATTTTAAGGTGAAAATTTGGTTTTGTGGTAAAAAACTTATTTTGAAGTGAAGTCGGAGTTCACACACAGCAATTTTTCTTGCGCAATTCTAATTTCGTAGGTTAAAGAGGTACTAAGCTTTTACATTCTCTTTACCTCTCTGACCTGCGAATTGGGAATTGCGGCAAGAAAAATTGCAGCGTGTGAACCTCGATGAACAAACGTGTTTCATGGTGAATTATGGGTAATTTTGTAGTGAAAAACAGACTTGGTTTTGTGGTGAAAAACTTATTTTAAGGTAAAACTAAAAATTTGTAGGTGTAAAATTTATTTTGTGGAAAGAAAAATAGTTTTGTAATGAAAAACTAGTGTCGAGGTAAAAAATTAGTTTGGTGGTAGGAAAAACAGTTAAGTGGTGGAAAACTGATTTTGCTGTGAAAGACTTATTTTAAGATGAAAATTTGGTTTTGCGGTAAAAAACTAGTTTTGAGGTGAAACAATTTGTTTCGTGGTGAATTATGGTCATGTGGTAAAACTGATTTTGTAGTGAAAAAATATTTTTTTTTTTTGTAATTCTGTGGTGAAAAACTGTCATTGTGACGAAAAATGGTTTTGTGGTGAAAAACTTATTTTAATAAAAAACTACTAATTTTTTTTATTGTAAAATTTATTTTGGTGTGGTAAAAAACTGTTTTTGTGGTGAAAAACTAATTTTAAGGTGAAAATTGGTTTTTGTGGTAAGAATCTTGTTTTTAGGTGAACAAACTTGTTTCGTGGTGAATTATGTATTGTGTGGTGAAAAACTGATTTTGTGTTGAAACACTAATTTTAAAGTGAAAACTTGGTTTTATGGTGAAAAATTGGATTTATAGTGAATAACTGATCGTGGTGCATTATGGATTATGTGGTGAAAAACTGATTTCGTAGTGAAAAAAAATATATTTTGGCAATTTTTGTATGACAAACTGGCTTGTGGTGCGAAAAATGTTTTGTTGTGAAAAATTGGTTGTGAGGTGAAAAACTATTTTTGTGGTGAAAAACTAGATTTTAATTTAAAATCGATTTTATAGTTAAAATTGAGAAAGAGTGACTTTAAGTAGAAAAACGATTTATTTTAGTTTAATGTGAAAAAGTGATTTTTTGTTGAAAATACTCAGTTTTTCGAAAAAATAGTTTTATACTGATAAAATAATTTTGTGTTGAATAAAAAAAAAATATTAGTTTTCAATACTCAAATTGAATTGTGTTTCATTGTGTTTTGGCGTTGCCAGTTAATTTATTTATTTATTATTATTTACTCACTTTCATTTTTATTACAGGTCTTCTCATACAAACGTCGACGATTTATATACAATGTGGCCAAAGGTTTCATGGGAGCTCCCGTGGGATCATAAAATGGAGAACGAGGATCATTGGGATAATTAGGCTTAATACGTCTGACCACATCGGGTGGTTGTTGAGGTTGATCGGGGGACTGTAATAAACAAACAAAATTAATAAAACAAATTTAAATACACAATTTAAATGAAAAGAATAGCATGCCGTGTAAGAAGGTCCACTATCTGTACCAGCATCCCAGGGATATAGATTGTGCACCTTAGTCTCTACCCAAGTGCCATTACCCAGACATAAATCTAAACCCGAAACACCAACAATCCAATCGGGCGAAGGATCAATCTTAGAAACAAATGAAATTAAATGATGTTTCGAATCAACACGAAATACAGCAAAAGTTTTGCCCGTTATATTAGGATAAGTAATGCCTCGAGCCTTGATAATGGTACGTATTTGATCACTCTACAAATAAATTATAATTTAAAATTAAATATTCTCTAAACTTTCTATTTATTTTATACCTGATCTTTTAGCTCACTTTCCAAAGTCTTAGTAGAACCATGTTCCGCTACTTCTCTTAAACCATCACTTACCAATTCACCATATTGCCAAAAACGATAGTCTATAGTATGTGAAGCTCCTATTATATCACTAAAACGTGTTTGCCAATTGTTGGCGGGAAAATCTTTAGGATGTGTATGCCTAGACCATTTACCCTCAAACACCAATTCATATTTAGCCTCATCACAAGCATAGCAGGGATCTACTATACTAGGCTGACTATCGATATCATCTACTTCTTCTTCACACATTTTTTTGGTTAAAAAACCATCATCCATATACCAGACATCACGATGTTGTACTATAGTGGCTCTTAACAGCACACAGCCCATATTTGCAGAGGCCGGGGCAATCCAAACCACATCTATACGTGTTTTAACATTTGTATTAGTATTCTCTATTAAATTAGCACAACGAGGGCTATAACGAGTTTCCGCTAAATCGATTATTTCAAAAGACCCCACCGCTTCTGGACCGCCACCAGATTCCGACTCCAAGCCCAGCATAAAACTAATGAAAGTTAGATCATTATTGGCTATAATGGATACTGTAAGATAAAAATTTAATAATTATAAACATGTAAAAATCTTATATATATTTTTTTTAATTACCATTATATTTTTGTCCTGGTATATAACTATCTGGATTACCAGCCACTGAGACCACATAACTTTCATCTACTGGCGATTTAGCAGCTGAGGTACCTGATGGCACGCGATTACAAGCTAACGCTATATTTAAAGTGGCTGATATTGAAATTGCTAATGACAACCAATTCATTTTGCTGAAAAAAATAAACATAAAAAATATTTTGTAAATTATAAAAATTAAATAGTTTAAACATTTGTAACTAGAGATTTACATTGTAATTGATATTAATTAATGCCATTGGGGGATATTTTACTCTTGAATAAAGCTATGTTTATAGTATGTATGTAAGTACCTACCGGCTAATCTAAAAAAACACTATTAGTTTCCATAATTTAAAATAAAAACTATGACGCCGTTGTATAAAAATTAAATTTATTTTTATATTTTTAACGGTCAATTGGTTTGTTTACTAACGAATTACTTATAAGGTGGCCATACTTTTATGTCTTTGTAGTTAGGTAACACGTAATATAGAACAATGTTCATATTTCTGCTCTAATTTAGTTTAAGTTTTTTGAGAATTTTGTTAATAAAAATCATAAAAATCGTTCCCCAATTGGAAGAGAAATAAAAGCCACTGATATCATTAATTTTACTTTGAAAAAAAAAAATAATAATAATCTAAATCATTTCATAAACAACCAAAATATGATTGAAAACTAATCTTATTTGTTACATGTTTATTAATATTACTCAAACGCCACATAGTGTAAACGTTCGCCAAACTTTAATAAATAAATCTGTATTTCCTTAACTATTGGTTACAACGATTTGAAATGTACAGATAAGTTGTAGTTTAGGACCTAAGCTTTCAGAAAAATAATCTTGTAGTCATCCTGTAATAATACGAGATAAGCTACAGAGTATCAAAGTTGACCACCTTGAGTATAAAAAAGTTAAAAAAAAAAACATAACTTCTACAAAACAGCTACGATTTCAAAGATTTAAAAATCTTTGAAAAGAACTTAATAATATGAAAAACTATGTATACTCACTTATGACATCACTAATGGTTAAAAAGATAATTGAGCTTGAATTTTAATCTTTAAACCTTTGAAATTGGACTTTATTTTCAGAAGTTAAAATTCTTTAAACATTTTCTTACTCGAATTATTTATTTATTTGTTTCGAACCTATAACATCTACTCTGACAAATTATGTATTTTTGCTATGAATATAGGCAGATCACATTTTAAAAAAAAAGTCATTTTGCAGAAAAATACTGCATTAAAAAAAATAAAAATTTTCGAATCATTTTCTTTTCTTAAGGTATGTTCAGACTATTGATAAAATATTGACAAAAATGATGTAACCACTATATAAAATATTTTCTAACTTCTCCATTTTAATGGTAAAATACTCTTTAATTATCATTTATTATAGCTGACACTTTACGGAACCTTGTTTGACGCGGTTTTCTGTTACAAAACATTTGAAAGATCAAACATCGGCAAAACATTTTTTTGTAAAACTAGTGGTTACGCAAATTTACTCAAATATTTGACAAATGTGAACATAGCTTTATGAATAGAACATTAAAAATTAACTCTATTCAAGATTTCACTTTACTTATATTGTGTACATATCAATAGTGTCTTCATATTATTTGCACGCACTGTACATTTAAATAATAAAATTTTATTTAAGAGATTTCAAACAAACACTTGAAAATTATCTCATTAATTTACATCCTCTTTCTTTATTAAAACCATCGCAAAATCAAAACCCTCTTTTTAGAAAAAAATTTATTCCCAGTTCCCCGAAAATTTCCCTTAATCATTAAGCAATATATAATAATAAAACACTCACTTGTAAGGTTTCGCGAAAATTGAATCTGATGAATTAAAAACGTTGAAAATAATTTTTTAAATGGTAAAATTGTGTAAACAATTTTTGTTTTTTTTTTTTTTTTAATGTTTATATTAAATTCGTTTCAATTGAATCAATTAATAGAAAAAACACTATACAAGTGAATTTAATTTCTCCTGTATTATTTATAACTATTTATACACTTTTACTTTTCCTGTTACTGCTGCTGGTGCTACTCCCGTTCAAGTGACTTGAATGCTCAACGTTTAATGGTCAACTGAATATAAAATTCAAGTGCGATGCATTTCAATTGTTTGGAATATTGATGGGGTTGAGGAAATGAAAGAAGAAAATAAAAATAAATAAAATAATAAAAAAATAAAAAAATGCAAGAGGGGCACTTAAATAACATTTAAATGTGAGGGAGCTTATGCATAAGGAGGAGCACAAGTGTCATGTACAGTGTGTTGAGTTTAGTATTAATTGAAAGGGCAGAAATGAGCAAAAATTTATTATTTCTTCAGATGTCATGCTGAGCAAGCGAGAACAAATAGAAAGAGGTGGTTTATCTCTCTTCTTTGTTGACAGCAAATGATTTATATTTTGTAGCTCATCTTTATGTTCCGGCTTTTCGATGTAATTTTATTTTATGTTTTTGCTTTTATATTTATTGTAGATTTTTTGTTTTTATTAGCATTTTCTAAACAAAAATTCACGCTACTTTCAGTGATGGTATATATTTTGGGAATTAAGAAAATTATTTTCAAATTGGTTTCTAAAAAGAAATAGGGTTACTGAATAACTATTAGAGCGGAAAGTTTTTACAGTTCTATTTTTCGGATTAATTAATATTCTATTCGATTTTTCGGATTAATATTTAATATTTAATATTTAATATTTAATATTTAATATTTAATATTTAATATTTAATATTTAATATTTAATATTTAATATTTAATATTTAATATTTAATATTTAATATTTAATATTTAATATTTAATATTTAATATTTAATATTTAATATTTAATATTTAATATTTAATATTTAATATTTAATATTTAATATTTAATATTTAATATTTAATATTTAATATTTAATATTTAATATTTAATATTTAATATTTAATATTTAATATTTAATATTTAATATTTAATATTTAATATTTAATATTTAATATTTAATATTTAATATTTAATATTTAATATTTAATATTTAATATTTAATATTTAATATTTAATATTTAATATTTAATATTTAATATTTAATATTTAATATTTAATATTTAATATTTAATATTTAATATTTAATATTTAATATTTAATATTTAATATTTAATATTTAATATTTAATATTTAATATTTAATATTTAATATTTAATATTTAATATTTAATATTTAATATTTAATATTTAATATTTAATATTTAATATTTAATATTTAATATTTAATATTTAATATTTAATATTTAATATTTAATATTTAATATTTAATATTTAATATTTAATATTTAATATTTAATATTTAATATTTAATATTTAATATTTAATATTTAATATTTAATATTTAATATTTAATATTTAATATTTAATATTTAATATTTAATATTTAATATTTAATATTTAATATTTAATATTTAATATTTAATATTTAATATTTAATATTTAATATTTAATATTTAATATTTAATATTTAATATTTAATATTTAATATTTAATATTTAATATTTAATATTTAATATTTAATATTTAATATTTAATATTTAATATTTAATATTTAATATTTAATATTTAATATTTAATATTTAATATTTAATATTTAATATTTAATATTTAATATTTAATATTTAATATTTAATATTTAATATTTAATATTTAATATTTAATATTTAATATTTAATATTTAATATTTAATATTTAATATTTAATATTTAATATTTAATATTTAATATTTAATATTTAATATTTAATATTTAATATTTAATATTTAATATTTAATATTTAATATTTAATATTTAATATTTAATATTTAATATTTAATATTTAATATTTAATATTTAATATTTAATATTTAATATTTAATATTTAATATTTAATATTTAATATTTAATATTTAATATTTAATATTTAATATTTAATATTTAATATTTAATATTTAATATTTAATATTTAATATTTAATATTTAATATTTAATATTTAATATTTAATATTTAATATTTAATATTTAATATTTAATATTTAATATTTAATATTTAATATTTAATATTTAATATTTAATATTTAATATTTAATATTTAATATTTAATATTTAATATTTAATATTTAATATTTAATATTTAATATTTAATAAATGAATAAATAAAATAAATAAAATAAAATAAATATTTAATATTTAATATTTAATATTTAATATTTAATATTTAATATTTAATATTTAATATTTAATATTTAATATTTAATATTTAATATTTAATATTTAATATTTAATATTTAATATTTAATATTTAATATTTAATATTTAATATTTAATATTTAATATTTAATATTTAATATTTAATATTTAATATTTAATATTTAATATTTAATATTTAATATTTAATATTTAATATTTAATATTTAATATTTAATATTTAATATTTAATATTTAATATTTAATATTTAATATTTAATATTTAATATTTAATATTTAATATTTAATATTTAATATTTAATATTTAATATTTAATATTTAATATTTAATATTTAATATTTAATATTTAATATTTAATATTTAATATTTAATATTTAATATTTAATATTTAATATTTAATATTTAATATTTAATATTTAATATTTAATATTTAATATTTAATATTTAATATTTAATATTTAATATTTAATATTTAATATTTAATATTTAATATTTAATATTTAATATTTAATATTTAATATTTAATATTTAATATTTAATATTTAATATTTAATATTTAATATTTAATATTTAATATTTAATATTTAATATTTAATATTTAATATTTAATATTTAATATTTAATATTTAATATTTAATATTTAATATTTAATATTTAATATTTAAATTATTTTTTAAGTTGATAACTTTTTCGTCTTACGGTAAAATTAGTTAATAAAAAATTTCCTCCCAGTAGCTTTTGTTATAAACTTCATGTGTGATCTCAAACTTGTCTAAATAAATTTATTTCTTTCAAATATATTTTTTAAAATATTTTTTTTAAAGCAAATTTTTCCTGTCGTTAGTTTAAATTTTTTAAAAGAGAAATTTTCAACATAAAATTAAAGCAAAAACCAAATTAATCTAAAAAGGAAACAAATTTTTTTCTTTAAAAAATATGGAGAATTCAGCAACAACATTGACAGAGAAAAATGAGGGACATTTAGGTAAGTTCAAAAGGAAATTGAATAAGAATTTTCAGATAAAATCTTTTTTGAATACAGATCATATTAATGTCAAATCAAACGATCATTCTCCTGCACGATCAAGTGTTAAAAGTTTTAAAGCAAGTAAGTTTTCTTGATTTTTTCTCCCAAATATGAGTAAAATAAAATTCTTTTGTGCAGATGTTGGCACTAAGGCTAGTATTAAATCTATACCAAAATTTGCTGGCAATAAGTTGTCGTTGAAAGCAGAAAATAAAAGTCAAACAAGTTTGTTGAAAACTGAAAATCAAAAGATAACCAATAGGAAAACGGTAAGTTCTCTTTCCCCTTATAAATTGTTTGTGGATATTTCTTTATTGACTTTTTTTAAAAGACCTCGCCTGTAACTACAAAATCTCCAAATTCTTCAACACCAACAGGAAAGTCTAAAATACCGGCCATGAAAAGAGCAGTAAGTTTTTATTTGTTAATATTTAAGTTTAAAAAACTGAAAATTTATTTCTCATTATCTCTTTTTTTCTTAGTCTTTAAATAACATTAATACAAAAACTAAAACTGTAGCACAACAAAAATCTCCAGGATCTACCCAACAGCAGCAAAAAACTGTAACACAAAGGACTTTAGCAGAAAAGAAACCGTCGGATTTGAAACGACAATCAGTTACTCGCTCTAATTCAAAATCAAGTATAAGCAGATCTGAATCTTCACAAATTAATAAAATGGCCTCGAGTATTTCCAAATCCAGTTTTGTTACAGCCTCTACTTTGCCAAAACAAACTAAACGGGTTTTTAAAAGCCAATCAGCTCGTTCGAGTTCGGAATCACCAGTTGCGGTAACAAATAAAAGAAGCGGTAAGTTTATGATAGAAGCATTTTATGATTTGGTCAAATTTGAATATTATTTTCTGTTGAAATCCCAAGAATATTTTGACTTTTAAAATTTACATTTGAGTAAAGGAAATAAGAGAAACAAGTAATGAATTAACGACAAACAGGAGGGAAAGAAAATTAAAGAATGGATAAAAATAACTAATGTAATGAAAGAGGGGAAAGAATCTGAAGGATGAGTTTAATGGAATATAAAACATTTAAGAAAGTAAATGAACTATTAAAAGAACTGATATAAAAGAAAACATAAGATAGGAAAAGAAGGAAAATAAATGTAAAAATTAAACAAACAGTAGGGAAATGAGGAAAGAAAGATATAAAAGGAATTGAGAAAAGAAGAATTTAAAATAAAAATAAATTTAGGAGGAGAAGACAGGATTAAATCGTGAGAAAGTGGGGATTAAATAATAGTTAAGCAAATCATGAGGAAATATGAAATGAAGAGAAGATGAGTAACGAAATTGAAGAATAAGAAAAAGAATTGTGAAGAAAGTACTATAATGAAAGAGAATATTGTGAAACAAACTGAAAAGAATAGAAGATTGAAAGATATAACTGTGAGAAGTAAAAAAGAAAAGAAAGGTACATAGATGAGTAAGGGAACTGTAGAGTTTAAAGACAAATTAGAAGGATTCTAATGTAAGCAAAGAAGATAGACGAAAAAAGAAAGGAATGTTACGAAAAAGAGAGAGAGAAAGAAAAAAAAGTTTTTTAACGAAAAGAAAAAGAGAATGGAAAGTAACGAAATGAAGGATTCGTAAAAGTGGAAGGGACGTAGGGGAATAAAACAATGGGAAGAATAAAGGAAAAGTTTAAAAGTGAGGATAGTAAGATGAGTAAAAATAAAGAAGAGGAGGAAATAAGAAATGAATGAATTGTAAGTAAAGAAACTGATAAATACAAGAAAGAATTAAAAAGAAGGTAATACATAGAAAATAGTGAAAAAAGGAAAGAATATAAAACATTGCAAGATAACAAAGATAAAAGTAAGACAGATAATAGTTACAATTAGATAGAAACAAATAGAAGGAATTTGAAGGTAAAATGCAATAGCAAAATTGAAAATAAAGTTAAAAAGACAAGAATGGTTATAGAGCAAAAGGTATGAAATAGAAATTAAGAAATTGAATATGTTATATGACTTAAGAATTGAAGAACTTAAGGACAAATTGGAATTAATTAAGGAAAGGACATAGTGAAAAAAAGAGAAATAGCAAAAGGAAGGAATAGAAGAAAATAAAAAAAGAACATGTTAGTAAAGAGATTAACAAAGTGTTGAAAGATAGAGAGAAATGGAAAGAATAAAAGAAAGATACGTAAAAAATGAAATGAAATGAAGGAGAGCAAGGCGTGAAAGGTGGGAATGGAACAAAAAATTTAATGGACCAAAGGAAAGTTAATAAGGGAATGGCAAGAAATGAAGCAAAAAAGAAACAAAATAAGTCAAAGTAAGAAAGGGAGATACGAAATGAGAGAGAATAAGTAAAGAAGGTAAAAAAAAAATAATAAAAAAAAGTAAAAACTGAAGTATAATTTGGAAAGGAGTGAAATGTAAGAAAGGAAGAAAATAAACAAAACCACAATGCAGGAAAGAAAAATAGGAGAGATATGAAAGGGAAGTGGGAGGATATTGAAAACAAAAATAGAAAGTATAGAAAGGGATAATATCAAGGGAAGGACACACAGTGGTTTAAAACGATTTTTTTTTTTTTGAAATAATAATTTTTGAACCGTTGGAGATATCTCAATAAAATTGCACATATATATAACGAATCAGGATTGTTTTTAAAAATGTGCATACCCGAGGTGTCCAAGTTTGGGACCATGTGGATCCGCCCCACTCAAAACTTAAGCTCACTTCAACTGTCACTGTGTGAAATTTCATTGAAATCGGATCATCCGTTCGGAAATTCCAGATTTATTTCCATTTTATTATACCCTACACCACTATAGGTGGTTTGGGTATTATGCGTTTGTGCTGATGTTTGTAACGCATAGAAAAAATCATCAGACCACCACCTTCAAGCATACCATTCGACTCAGAATCACTTCCTGAGTCGATTTAACGATGTCCGTCCGTCCGTCTGACCGTCTGTCTGTCCATGTAAACCTTGTAATCAAACTACAGGTCGCAATTTTAAAGATAAGTCAATGAAAATTAACACGATTAGGTCAAGGACGAACCCTATTGAAACTGGTTATGATCGGTCCATTATTTCACCTAGCCCCCATACAAATGTTCTCCCGGAAAAGGGTTTAACGATCATAAATCCTTTAAATATAGCAATATTTTAATGAAATTTGGCACAAGTCCCATATAAGTTTAAATATATGTGTCGAGATCGGTCCAGATTTGACCATAGCTACCATATAAACCCCTCTTCTGAAAATCACTTTAAAGGGCATAAATCCCATTTAAATGTTAGTTAATATTAGACACTAATAAGTTTTATATAAATGTAAATGATAGTGCCAAATTTTACGAACATCGGTCCATAATTTACTATAGCTCCCAAATAAGGCCTTTTTTCGGGAGTCACCCAAAAATTAATAAATTCATATAAATGTTAGTATCGACGTTATATACTGTATTCGAATGTTTTATTTTACACTTAATAAAAATATCAGTCCAAAATTGGCCCCATGCCTAATAAAAGGCCCCTGTCCAAATTTTGATGTACACAATGGTGTAGGGTATCATATGGTCGGGCTTAACCGACTATATCTTCCTCTTATAACGACAGGATGACAATTTCAATGAAAAAAAAGTGAATTTTTTTAACACATTTTATACGAATTGGGATTTTGGGTACTTTCATGTAAAAAAGTGGGAATTTTTTTAATTCTGATTTTAGGACAAGCTTATACAATTTATACAAAAATTTCAATAAAATATCACTATTCGTTTAAATTTTATTAAAGTTTAAATATTAAATTTATGTTTTGAAAAAAAAAAAAAAAAAAAAACAGAAATGATAAATTTGAGAAATTCTACAATCAAATTACATTACACTAGCTTTTTTTCCATAAATTATTAATCTCCATGTTCTAACCTTTTCTTAAATACCAAATACTTGTATAAAAAGTTTATACTTTTGCCTAAACTCCAGCCAAGATTCCGAGCTTCAGACTACCACGGTTAGAAAACTGTGAACTCACCTTGTCGGACAATGCAAAGTACTTGGGCATTATTTTGGACTCCAAACTTTCGTGGAAGCTAAATAATTAACATAGAGTTAGTAAGGCTACGGTAGCATATTACACCTGTAGAAAGATGTTTAGTGTAAAATGGGGTTTGAGCCCAAAATTGACAAAATGCTCATTCTTGTATATGGATCTCTTGTTTGGTGGACCGCTACTAGTAAGAGATACGTGGTGGAACAACTTTACAGGATACAAAGATTCGCTTCCATGGGTATTGCAGGTGCATTACGTACTAGTCTATGAGAAGCTCTGAACACTATATTGCACCTAACACCCATAGACCTACACATTATTGAATCATCAGTTAATAGTGCGATAAGATTATCTGCAACGGCAAGCTGGAGATCAAGAACATATGGGCACGCGAGGATATTAAGTTTAATACCACCGAAAC
This sequence comes from Protophormia terraenovae, assembly GCA_951394005.1. Lineage (NCBI taxonomy): Eukaryota > Metazoa > Arthropoda > Insecta > Diptera > Calliphoridae > Protophormia > Protophormia terraenovae. Next base: position 117,842,833 of record OX596077.1, on the reverse strand, counting down.
TCAATCAATTTACCGACTATATGACTCCCCAGATGGACTTCAGGAATATTATTAGTCCTATTCCCTACCAAGAGTGAATGGAGAAGGGGAAATTTTCTTGAACAATATAGAACTAAAATATACACTGACGACTCAAAGATGAACTGTGGTGTCGGCTCTGGTGTCTTCTCTAAAGATCTTGGAATTAAACACTCATATAGACTTCCTGATGAAGCAAGCGTATTCCAAGCGGAAACACTAGCGGTCAGAGAGGCAACAACGCAAGCAGACTTGGTGTCCCTTACAATGAATACTTCGTAGTGTGGCAATCGCGAAACTGTTTTATTTTGTAAGAAAACAGTACAAAATCTTCTATGCGAATGCCCAGCCTTGAACGCAATCAGACATAAATTTCTGGAAAGGTACCAATTAGACAACTTCTGTGAGATGTCTGACACTAGACTCAGTTACATTATTAAATATCTCAATGCTACTGGCAGGATCTAATTAATTTATGTTCTCTTTTTTCTTCCCTACACTTCTATCTCATTACAGACTCAATCCAACACATTCACCTGGCGAGTAGTGTGGTCTCATCAAAACGGAATTTAACGAGTCTAATTGATTACCCGTAAGTTTACGGGCTACCACGTAAACCAACCTAAACTCCAGCAGAAACTTTTTTCATTTGTCCTAATATTTTTTTTATTTTTTGAAAATTGTACTAAAATTTCATTTAATGGAATGCAGCTTAAAATGTTTGTTTTGTTCTGAAAATTTTCTGAAAAATAGTATATATTGTCCACTTTAATATTATGGAAAAAAATTGTGCGTATATATAAACCGATTGGAGAAATTAATTTTTTTTCGAAAAAACTCCAGTAAATTTCATACAAAAAACAACTTAAGTGTAGACATTTTCTTTGCTTTATCAAACATTAAACAGTGGGACTGAATCGAAATAAATCTGTAGGTTCTAATCGACTAGTTTAAAATAAAATTTGATGTCGATATCTTTATTGGGTTAAAAATTAAACATTTTGAATTGGCAAGTTTGCAAAAATTAATAAACAGACGGACGGAAGGACAGACATTAGAATTTTTTAAAAATAAACTTAAAATTCCAAAAATATATTATTTTCTTACTTCTTGATTAATATAAAAACTAAATCTAAATATTAAGTTATTGATATCACCTTTCCTTGAATTAAGTGCCATTTTCGACCCGTTTAACCTAAATGTATAGACGGACGGACGGACATTGCCATTACGCCAAAAAATATTTTAGAATTCTAAAAATGTATTTTTTTACTAACTAATAAATAGATAAATAGAATGTGATCAAAAAATTCGGATATCACCATTTCCTGAATTAATTTTTTTTTAATTTTCGACCCAAATGTATAGACAGACGGACGGACATTACCATTCAGCTAAAAAACATTTTATTATTAAAAAAAAGTGCATTTTTTTACTTACTAATAAATAGCAAAATTAAGCGTGATCATTAAAGTGTTAATATCACCTTTCCCTGAATTATGCATAATTTTCGAACCATTTAACTCTAATGTATAGAAGGACGGACAGACATTACCGTTCTACTAAAAAAATCGTAAAATTCTAAAATTGAATTTTTTTACCTAATAATCAATAAAGAAATAAAAAGTGATCATTAAAATATTGATATAACCTTTCCCTGAATTAAGCGCCATTTTCGACCACTTTTACTCCAATCTGTGTCGGTTGAAATGGCATTTATGAAGCTCACTGATAACTGACATATATTGTATATATATTAAACAATTGGAAATCCTTACGAAAATTTTGCTATTGAAACTCAGCAAGTTCAAATAATAAATCGAGTAGATATAGCTAAAAAACTTTTTTTTTTGTATAGACGGACGGACGGACATTACCATTCGGCAAAAAAAAAAAAAAATTAAATTCTTAAACTAAATCTTTTAACCAAATAATCAATAAAAAAAAAATAAATGTGATCATTAAAATATTAATATCACCTTTCCGACCCCTTTTACCCCAATGGGGATTGGTTCCACTTTAAAAAGGACAACGTAGACAATTTACTCATGAATAAGTTAAAAATCGAGGTTTTTTAAATTATTATTTTATTTTTTTGTAAATTAATGAAATAAAATACGAAAATATGTATATTACTTTATTATTATTTGATCGCTTTTTAAATTTAATGGAATACGCTCCGTAATAATAAAACTTGTGATCCTAAATTTTAAAAGTCTTTTAACGTAGCCTTTTCAAATATCGAAAGAATAAAAGGTACTTTAAATAATATTAAAAAAACGTCTTTATTATTTCAGCTTCCAACATATCCACTCGTAGTATACCCTGCCCAACAAGAAAGACCGAATATGAAACGAATTTACGTAAAATGTTATCAACAGCTGGAGACCATAAGAAAATCGAAAGTCTGGAAATGGACCTACAACCAAAACAACCAGAAATTCTAAAAAAAATGGAAGATCTTAAAGATGCTGAAATAGATAAATTTAAAAGTAAATTTATAACAATAAAATCCTTTAAATTCAAACTTATGAGTTAATTACAAATCCTTTTCTTAGCTTCTGAATCTGTTGATGATTTTAAAAACAAAATTCAAATGTATATGGAACAATGGTTTTCACGAGTTAAAGATGAATTAAAAGATTCTAAAGAGGATAATAAAATGATACAAGAAAAATTGGAACATATGCAAGTATGTTTAATAATATTTTAATAAAAATAAAACTGTTTTAGATTTTTAATAATTTTATTTTGTAGATATTAAAATCTAATGATATTTTAACGCTCATAGATGACTTTTGTAAAACAAATTTTGAGAATAGTAATTTAAAAATAGATAAATTGAAAAAGGAATTAGAGGTGAGGTTTATTTAGAGGAAGAGAGAAGAATATTTAATAATAATTTTAAATACTTTATTCAATAGGAAACTACTAAATACTCTCAGAAAGAGGAGAAAAAATATAATGAATGGATTAAGCAACAAGAAGAGGAACTTTTTAAAAGGGAAAAGGATATAGAAGAAAAAGCACAAGAAGATATTGTTAAGAAGGCAGAAGAAATCAAGGAGGTATAAACATTAATTTTTGAAAAGAAAATTCTTAGAAAAATTTTATTTAAACCCAATAGTTACAAAAGAAAACAAAAGCTTCCGAAAAGGAATTAAGCAATTTAAAAGCTGCTATGCAAAATCTTAAAAAGGAAAAAGAATTTTTACTAACCGAAAAAGATCATTTGCAGGAAGAACTTATTAATTCTAAAGAAAGGTAACTCTAAACCTCAAGATTTAAATTAAAAACAAATAAAATATTAAATATAATTTTTTTTTACAAAGTATTGCAACCTCTAATAAAAAACTACAACAAATTGAACAACAATTAAGTTACGAGAAAAAGGAATTAAAAGCTAAAATTGAAATTATTAAAAAATTAGAAAGTGAATTAGAGGATAAAAAGAAATTAGAAATTAATTTAAAAGAAATGTCCGCCAAACTAGAAGAACTTGAAACAAAAATAAAAAATAAAACACATAATGAATGTAAAGAACATTTAAAACAAATTTCAGAACTTAAAAATAAAGTCAATGCTTTAGAAAAAGAACAAGAAGAAAAGAAACAAGAAACTGAAAAATTACAAAAGGTAAAATAAAAAAATAATAAAAATTTTAAACAGAAATTTACAACTATTTTTCAATCTAAAGGAACTACAGGAGCTTGAATTAGCAAAAGATAAACTTAAAGAGGCTGAGATTAAAATTCGGTAACAAAATTTTAATAAAATAATTTAATTTAAAACACAATTTTAAACTATTTGTCTATCATCCTTTAAGAGATCTACAAAATGAAAATGAAGCCCAGGAAAAATCTTTAGAAATTACACCAGATTGTTCCAAAGAAATACAATTAGAGGTAAAATTAAAATCATTTTATAAAAAACTATAAAAAATAAAATCCTCTTTAGTTTTCCAAACTACGTCAATCGGATCATGAAAAACGTCGTGAAATTGATAAACTTAAAGTAGAACTTTCAAAAGCTCAATTCAATATCTGTCAATTGGAACAGCAAATACAACGTGATCAACAATTGCTAGAAGTACGCAGTGAATTGATTAAATCTTTACAAGCTAATGAAAAAACTCATCGTATACATATGGAAGAACTTTTTGCTCAAGTGGGAGAAAAGAATACCACCATAAATGAGGTGAACTAAAAAATATTGTTACAACTTTAGCTACTTTATTAACGATTTTCCATAATATTTAGCTTAATTGTGAATTGCAAAATAAATCAGAAGAATTTCGTAATCTATTTAACAATTTAAGTGCAAAACAAGTAGAGGTATCTAATCAAGAGCATATAATTAAACTTTTGGAAGAGAGTAATGAAAGAAGTCAATTGTTGCGTGTTAAACAAGAGGAAAAAATTGGTAGAATGGAAGAAGAATTGGCGCATTTAAAGCAGACTATGTAAGTAAAAAAAATGTAGAAAAGGAACTAAGGATTAGACTAGATACAGGAGTATGGATTAGTCTGTAAACCAGACTATAAACTAGACTACAAACTCGACTATAGACTAGACTCCAAAATATACTATAGAATAGACTATAAATTAGACTATAAACCAGATTATAAACTAGACCACAAACTATACTATAAAATAGACTACAAAATAGACTATAAATCAGACTATAAACTATTCTATAAAATATATTACAAACTATACTATAGAATGGACTTTAAATTAGATTATAAAATATACTATAAAGTAGACTATAAAATAGACTATAAATTAGACTATAAACTAGACCATAGACTAGACTCTAAAATAGACTATAGACTATACTATAAAATTGACTATAAACTGGACTATAAACTTGACTACAAACTAGACTATAAACTAGACTATAAACTAGACTATAAAATAAACTATAAACTAGACTATAAACTAGACTACAAACTAAACTACAAACTAGATTATAGACTATACTCTAAAATAGACTACAAACTAGACTATAAACTAGACTATAGACTAGACTATAAACTAGACTATAAAATATACTCTAAAGTAGACTATAGACTAGACTAAAAGCTATACTACAAATTGGACTATAAACTAGACTAAACTAGACTAAACTTAACTAGACTATAAACTAAACTATAGATTACACTATAAAATATACTATAAAATAGACTACAAACTAGACTATAAAGTAGAATATAAAATAGATTACAAACTAGACTACAAACTAGACTACAAACTAGACTATAAACTAAACTATAGAAAAAATAGACTATAAATCAGACTATAAACTGGACTATAGAAAAGACTACAAACTAGACTACAAACTAGACTATAGACTAGACTATAAACTAGACTATATACTAGACTATAAAATAGACTATAAACTAGACTATAAAATATACTCTAAAGTAGACTATAGACTAGACTAAAAACTATACTACAAATTGGACTATAAACTAGACTATAAATAGACTATAAACTAGACTATAAACTAAACTATAAACTATACTATAAAATATACTATAAAGTATACTATAGACTAGACTAAAATCCAGACTACAAACTAGACTATAGACTAGACTATAAACTAGGCTACCTACTAGACTATAGACTAGACTATAAAATAGACTATAAACCAGACTATAAAATAGACTATAAACTAGACTACAAACTAGACTATAGACTAGACTATAAAATAGACTATAAATTATACTATAAACTAAAATAGACTATAAACGATACTATAAACTAGACTATATAATAGACTATAAACTAGACTATAAACTAAACTATAAACTAGACTATAAACTAGACTATAAACTTAACTATAAACTAGACTACAAAGTAGACTATAGCCTTGACTTTAAAATGGACTATAAACTAGACTTTAAGCTAGACTATAAACTAAAATAGACTATAAACTAGACTATAAACTGTACTATAAACTAGACTATAGACTTACTATAAAATATACTATAAAGTAGACTATAGACTAGACTAAAAACTAGACTACACACTACACTATAGACCAGACTATAAAATAGACTATAAAGTAGGCTACAAACTAGACTATAGGCTAGACTATACAATAGACTACAAACTAGACTATAGATTAGACTATAAAATAGACTATAAAGTAGACTATAGACTAGACTATAAAATATACCATAAAATAGACTAGACTAAAAACTAGACCATAAAGTAGACTTTAAACTAGTCTATAGACTAGACTATGAAGTAAACTATATACTAGACTATACTATAGTTTGAACTTCAGACTAGTCTACTGACTTAACTATGGACAAAACTATAGATTAAAATTTAAAAAAGCTTACAGATTGGACTGTAGACTATTAAATTAAAAGAAAAGAAATCATTTATTTTCTTTCATTCCAACTAAATATTTATTTTATCCTTTTTATTTAGCAAAATCTATCAACAACATTGTCAAAGTACATTTTTTATGCCATACTAATACAACAACAACAAACGAAAGCTTTTATTACTCTTAAACAACGGAAAACTTTGTCAAGCATAATATAAATTTTTAATTGAAATTAATTTTAATCGTTTAAGTAAGCTTTTAATTTATTATTTAAAGAAAAGCTTTTTTGAAAGTTTTATGTTTCAAAGTTTTCCGTTAACATTATTTTAATTATTGCTAAAAGCATAAAGCTTTCAATTAAGTTTAGTTTAAATTAATTATAACCTTAATATTTTTCTTTTTTTACCAGAGCAATTTATCAAGCCAATATTTTATCGGCTAATCAAGGCAAACATTTACTTCTAACACCCGTTTTACCACCCAGTAATGTGGACTATAATGAAAATTTTTATTATTATGTTAATCAACGTAAAAGAAAACGTCAAGTGGATATAAATGTTAAAAAGTATGAAGCTTAAAGCTTAGCTTATTAGTTAATAAATTTTTAAATTGTGTTTTTGATGAAAATTGTAAAGAAATTTTGTGAAATATTTTGGAAATAAATCAATATAAAAATTAAGAATTTTTGGCTGTTTTAATTACTAATAAATATTTCAATGAAAAACTTTTTAACACTTAAAATTTTATAGCTTTTAAATTAGCTTTTATTAATAGGTAACTATTTTTTGCCACTAGCTATATGTTTATGTTCTTGTTGTTTTATGCAAAAGGGCTTAATTAATCTACAATCACTTTTGAATGTATGCATATAGATTTTAAATAATTTATAGTAAAATTAGAACAGGGACAAATTAGTCATTTAAGCGGAACATCAATTAATAAAAACTAAAATGAATGAAAAGAAAAAAACTAACATAAATTCCGCAAATTTACAAAGAGAATTTCTTCATTTTAATATGGATATGTTAAGATTCATTTAAGAAAAGTATTTAATATTAAAGCCATGATTATAAAACTAGACTATAGACTAAACTATATATTATGGACTAGACAAGACTAGACTATAGAATAGTCTTTAAACTGGACTATAGACTGAATTATGGCTAGACTATAAACTATAAACTAGACTATAAACTTGATTATAGATAAACTATAGACTAGGCTAAAGACTATACAATAAGCCAGTCTATAAACTAAGCTATAAACTATATAATAAACTAGATTACAGATGAGACTATAAACTAGACCATAATCTATACTACGGACTAGACTATAAACTTGACTATGAACAAGACTGTAAACTAGACTATAAACTAGACTACAGACTAAACTAGATCACAACCTATACTACGGACTAGACTGAAAACTAGACTATAAACTACACTATAAACTAAATTATAAACTAGACTACAGACTAGACTATTAACTAGACTATAAACCAGACTACTGACTAAATTATGAACTAGACTATGAACTAGACTGTAGACTAGACTACAGACATGACTATAAACTAGACTGCTGACTAGAGTGTAAACTAGACTATAAACTAGACAATGGACTAGACTGTATATTTGACTATAAACAAGACTGTAAGCTAGACTATAAAATATACTTTAAACTAGACTATAAACTAGATTATAATTATAAACTAGACAGTAATTTAGACTACAGTCTAGACTATAAACTACATTATAGACTAGACTATGGACTAGACTATAGACTAGACTATGGACTAGACTATAGACTAGACTATGGACTAGACTACAGACTCGACAATATACAAGACCATAAACTAGGCTATAAACTAGACTGCATACTAGATTATAAAGACTATAAACTAGATTATAATTATAAACTAGACAGTAATTTAGACTACAGACTAGACTATAAACTACATTATAGACTAGACTATGGACTAGACTATGGACTAGACTACAGACTCGACAATATACTAGACCATAAACTAGGCTATAAACTAGACTGCATACTAGATTATAAAGTAGACTACAGACTAGATTATAAACTAGACTATAAACTAGACAATGGACTAGTCTATAGACTAGGCTATAAACTATACTATCAATTAGACTACAGACTAGAATATAAACTATATTATAGACTAGATTATTGACTAGTCTATATACTAGACTATAGACTAGACAATTAACCAAACTATGTACTAGACTATAAACTAAACTACGGATTAGATTATAAACTAGACTATAGACTAAACTCAAACCAGAGTAGATTATAGACTAGACTACAGACTAGACTGTAGACTATGCTATAGATTAGATTATAAATTGGACTATTGACTAGACTAGAAATATTAAAGCAAATATTCAAACTTAAAAAAAAATAATTTTTTCCTACAATTTTCAGGTTTATTATGTTTAATTTTTATACCCCGAAAAGTATGCACCGTTTTAAATATAAAAATAAATAATTTGTCTTAAATTATATTAAATTTTTCTTTGGTAAATTTTAGTAAATGCTTAATAACTTTTTCAGTTTCTAAGAGATTTTAAACAGTGATATCACATTTTATTCTGTACAAAGTAGCCTTTAAAATTTTATATAAAAATATGTTTAATTTAAAAGAAAAAATTCTAGGAAATTTACAACAAAGTAAAAATTTTAAAAAGCAAAAGAAAATAAATTTAAAAATCTTAAGGAAGTCATAACTTTTTTGATATATCCGGATTTTTTATATGTATTTCTTGATTATATATTTATTGTAAATTTTTTTGTGTTAATATTTTATTAACCTCACTCCTTATAAGAATTTTAACCTTAAAACTTTTTCGAAATTTCTTAAACAAACATATACGATTTATTTCGGCTATATGTACTTAAACAAAAGATAATTTTACAAAGTTGTATTATAAATATTTGCAAAATAGATTAAGCAATATTTTTTTTGATATTATTTAAAATAAAATCATCTGAATAATATTCAGCAAAAAAATTAAAAAAATGGTAATAAATATGGTAGAGGAGGTCCTAGTTTTTCCAAACAATATTTTTATATTCAACTTCTTGAGTTTGAAATTGCAAGATATAAAACATTTTTCAAGCTCCACATGGGCAATTTTTTAACTTTTTGTTTATACCGTAATATAATAAAAAGATAATTTTTCTTATAACTTACAACCTCCTGTACATTTTTTATATACATTGCTTTCAAAACGGATCATTAGTTCAGTAACTCTTTACAAGTAATACAGTGTGAAAAATAATTTTCATTTAATTTTGCAATCAATTACTACAATTCGTTTTTGTCTAATGCACTCATTTAATAGACTGGATAAACACAGGCACATGTTGCATTATGTATTAAAAAACTTTGATGATTATGATATTTAGTTATTAATTATTAAATAATCAATATATATAAATATTTCTCCATATATTATAGTAAAAATTTACGATGTTCAATAACCGTAGAATTATTTTTTTTTATATGTATGTATATGTTTATTAGGGCGGCCATGTTAATTAAATTTAAAATATACCAATACACAGTGGGGCAGAATCGAAATTTTTTGAAAATAAATCTGTAATTTGTGATCGGCTGGTTGGAATTGCATCAAATTCGGTACAGGCTTATTAGAGGAGTATACAATGTTAAGTTTGGAAGGTGGACCATACAGACCCCTCAGGGGCGAAGCTAAAGAGGCTCAAAGTTGGGTACCTCTGACATAGAAATTTTTTAATCGCTTGTCAAATTTTTGTTTCTCGTCCAATTTCAAATATTCTTATACATTATTATAGAGCAACAAAAACAAGCTTACATGTCCTATTTATCTCTTATAGTTTTTGAGTTATTTCCATTTGAAGTTTTAAGTACCTCAATTTTGCATGTTCTTGGTCCAGTTTTATTCTTATTCATTTGTTTTTTCTTTCACTAATTAAAAAACAAAATTATCTATCGAATAAAAAAAATTTGAAGTCGATATCTTTACCGAGTTCAAAGACAAACGATTTTGAATTTGAAAATTGCAAAAATTACGACTTTTTGTGTTTTTTTGGCCGAAAAAGTATCTACACTCTTTTTTCTCTACAATAATATTTTATTTAACAACATATAAAATTTTATTATTTTCTGAAAGTTATCTTCACAGAGAAGACATTAAGATAAAAAACAAGCCAAATAATTCAAAAGCTCAAGGTACACACCCTCCCGAATTCGACCCATTTTATATAAAAGTTTTGACTTTAGACTATATTTTCTCAAAACCCAAAGCACGAATCCGCAAACGGAATGCAGTTCAAGAATCTGCAATATGTTGTTAAAAGTTTTCAATCAAAATCTACGGGACTTACGAAAAATGTGGATTTTATAGCCGAAAATGTGAAAAAACCCATTTTTGGGATTTTTGGCCTTGTTTTGGGAATTGTGGGATTCCTTTTAGTAAAATCCTAAATTTTTTTTCACTTTCTCATTTTCCACGATAAAGTCTAATTCCACCAAAAATTTCGTTATGATATCTTTAATATCAAAGATTTTATTACAAATAAAATATTTAGAGTTTCTCAAAAAAACACATTTTCCCAAAAATTTGACTTTAATTTCAAAAATCAGAAAAAGTATAAACTCGATTTTTTCCATTTAAATTACATTGCATAGCTGACGTAATTCTTTGTTATATAGAAAAAAACTGAAATCAATACCTTTTACAGAACCGAAACTATGCCACTTTTAAGTTTATTAAGTCCTGAGGGGTCTGTTCCGTCCCTCTTCCAAACATAACATTTTACACTCCTCTGATAGACATATACCAAATTTCATGCAAATACAACCAGCAGATCAGAAGTTACAGATTTATTTTTGCCCCACTGTGCAATAGAAGAGAACTTTCATTAGATATGGGATCAACGCCAACTTTTTTTTTACCACCCTAATGTATATGCATACATACATATATAAATCAGACCCTTAGTTATGTGTAATAGAATTTAATTTACATGCATTTAAATTAAAATTATAGACAACAGTAATGTTTAATAAAGCTACTTTTTAGGGGGGAAAATGAAAAATTTGTTTAATTATATTTTAAAGATCTAATATCATAACAGATTTTTCGTCAAATATTTGTGTAGTGTGACTGTAACTCTTAACAAGTTTTTCACTTAATTTAATTTATATTAAAACTCTTTTAAAAATAGGTTTATCAATTAAATGGAAATTTATACTTTTCTTTTTTAATTTCACACAAAATTGGCGGATAACTTTATTATCATTATTTTTTTTTTAATTCAAATATGATAAATCATTAGGAAACCTACACAAATTTTGAAACAACCTTGGAATTTTATTGAAAAAAAATATGACGATAAAAATATTATTTTTGAAGATTTCTCATTTTAAAAACCATAAAGATTGGAATACTGAAAAATAAAATAGTATAATGGGATTAGAAATGTATCATAGATAAGGTAATATTATTTTATATATATTTTTTTTTTAAGAAAAACAAAAATTTAATTCAATTTTAAATAAAATATATACAAATATTAAGGAAAAAATAAAATTTTAAAAACAATTAAATACAAAAATTGCATCAAATCTATGTTTCTAGGTAACTTGTCCATATAATTTAACCCTTAATTAACCCATTATTAATCTAGTTACCAATTGTCTACTTTAGTTATTTATTTACTTAAACCATAATTTTTATTTTTTTTATTACCAGCTCGTTGTCTACAAGTAAGTATGTATTTATGTACTTTTTTTATGTATCTATGTGCCAGCATTGTTGCGCTATTTAGATACTTTTAGGTAGATTAATCTTTTTGTATATGTAGCAGTCTAGCACTGATTTAATGAATATGACAATTAAAAATATCGTTAAGCTTAACATCACATCTTATCAATCATTCAGTTGATCATCTCTTGTCAAAGCAAACGGTTTAAACTTTCAAGATCTGGAAAGAAAAAAGATACGGAAAACGGTTAAAAGCATAAAAAATAACAGATAAAATGTAATTTTTTAAAATAATTTTTAAAATAAAATAAGGATAAAATTGTGCCATAAATTTTATTAAAATAATAAGGATATTAAAAAATAAATATGTTAAACTAAAATATATTAAAAGAATTTTTTATATAAAAAAGAAAATTAAAAGAAGAATAAATATTAAAAATTTTTAAATGATTGTGAATCCTTGCATTGTTTTGAAATCTTATAAAAAGTGCTAAAAATAAAAAATATAAAACATTATTAAATATTTAAAAAGTTAATAAAGTTTAAAAAGTATAATAAAAACCGATGAAATATAAAATATAAAAGAAATATAAAAAATATAAAATTTTATTTTAAAATATAAAATATAGATTTTTTTAAATATTTTTAAAAGATAATTGTGAAGCAAAAAGGACATTTAAAACTTAATAAAATAAGTAATAAATTTATAACAAAAATGTACATTACAAAGAAAAATTAATTATATAAATAAAATTAAATTAAATGCAGACAAATTTCTTTAAAACATAAATTAAATTTTAATTTATTTATTTTATTTAAAAGTTTTATTCAAAAAGATGGGGGGTATATTGACTTTGTCATTCGAAAAAATCATTTAAGACCCCTGCGTTCTGGTTAGATTTTGAGTCGATCTAGCTATGTCCGTCCGTCTCAAGTTGATGTAAGAGGGGTCGAAAATGGCGCTTAATTCAGGGAAAGGTGATATCAATATTTTAATGATCACGTTTTTTTTTTTTATTGATTATTAGTTAAAAAAATTAAGTTTTAGAATTTTAAGATTTTTTTTCTTAGCAGTACGGAAATGTCTGTCCGTCCGTCTATACATTAGAGTTAAATGGGTTGAAAATTATGCATAATTCAAAAAAGTGTGGTATCAACACTTTAATGATCACGTTTAATTGTTCTATTTATTAGTAATTAAAAAAATGTATTTTTAGAATTATAACATGTTTTTTGGCTGAATGGTAATGTCCGTCCTTCCGTCTATACATTTGGGTTAAATGGGACGAAAATGACGCTTTATTCAGGAAAAGGTGATATACAAATTTTGATGATCACTTTCTATTTTTTTTATTTATTAGTTAGTAAACAAAAATGCATTTTTAGAATTCTAAAATATTTTTTGGCAGCATGGCAATGTCCGTCCGTCTGTCTATATATTTGGGTTAAATATGTCGAAAATGCCACTTAATTCGGGGAAAGGTGATATCAAAAGATTAATACTTTCATTTGGTTTTCATATTAATCGAGAAGTGGAACAAAAAAAATATCTTTCGAATTTGAAGATTTTTTTTTAAGAATTCTAATGTCCGTCTGTTTGTTAATTTTTGCAAACTTTCCAGTTCAAAATCGTTTAACTTTTGACTCAATAAAGATAATCTTTGTTCGATAAATAATTTTGCTTTTAACTAACTACATAAAATATAATAAAATCGGTTGAAAATATTTGGCTATATATGGAAAAATCTTAACCAAGATCTTGTAAAATTGAGATTTTTGAAAATTCAAATGTATATAACTCGAAAAATATATAAGATAAATTTCTAAAATTGGGCTACATATGCGCACGATTTTTTTCAGAATATTAAAGTAGACAATATGTTATATTTTTCAGAAAATTTTCAGAACAAACATCCTGTAACATTTATAGTTGCACTCCATGAAAGTTGAAAATTAGTGTATTTTTGGACAATTTTCAAAAAAATAACAAAAATACCTGGACAAAAAATAATTTACAAATTCTTGAATAAAAGTAAACTCAAATACCTGAAGTTAATGGTTCCATTTTAAATTTTTTCTTCAAAGCACTTTTTATTAAAAAAAATTCACCGAAAGTTAATAAATTTTTTGCTCTTTTTCCAAAATATAAAAAAATGTTGAACTTTGACAGCTTAGTACACAAAAACAACGCAAGCTAGGCTAATGATTTTTATTGTTGTTGATACATAATTTTGTCTATTTTTATTCGTAACCAATTTTTTTACAAAAAGTTAATTTTCAAAATTCAATTAAACGCCCCTTTTACCTTAACGTGCGTCTGTTGAAATCAGGATAGGGCTCGAACGGGACAATTTAGGGGAACGATATTTACCTTATACAAGATTTGTTTGGGATTGAAAATGAGCGAAATCGGTTAATAAAGAAAAAAGTTATGGGCTAAATACTAGAAGCACAGGGTGTCCGTTGTAGCTTCATCTGCTGATATCTCCTTAACAAAAGCATGTATAATAACAAAATTTTATGCAGATAGTTCGAGGGTCGATATAAACTTGGAAACAAAAAAATGGGCGTAGTCCGCCTACTTTACGTTCCACCTCCCATATAAGGTGAAATGTCAATGAAATGTTGTACAAATAGTTCAAGGATCAATGTAAACTCGGAAACAAAAAATGGACGTTCGTCCACTTTACCGCCCACTTTCCTTATAACGTAAAATTTTTAAAATTTTATGGTGGGTATATAGATTCGGCCAGGCCGAATATAACATTCTCGCTTGCTTTTTTTTTTTTTTTTTTGGGAAATAATATTAATATTTTAATTGAAAAAAAATTTAAACGATTAAATCTTTCTTAATGAAATTTTGTTACAATATAGCTTAATTTGTCTTTAAATCAGAAAAATAAAAAACTCGTTTTTCTATGCCCTTAAAAAGTCTTAATGATGAGGTAATTACATCCGTCCGTATGTCCATCATATAGGGAAATTTATGTTAAAGTTTTGTTATACGAAATTGTTTTTATATATTTTTGTTTTTCATTAACTTTTCTTAAAGCTACAAAATGAGCCACAAAATCTATAGATCAGGAACTTACTTCCAAGCTATTTATACGAAATATCTCAAAATTAACAGTATGTTTCGTAATCTTTTAAAATAACAATTTGAGATTTCCTCCAAAGGTCTATAACCCACTGAGAAAAACTTTCAAGTGAAAATAAAGTTTTCATTTTATAACAGTGTTATTCTTATTATTCTGATACATATAAGTGATTAATTACCTGCACATGTACTTCATAGCTGCTTTTGAAATCATCTTTCCTTAAGCTGCAAATAACTAAGGGGCACGTGTTATATTAACAAATATATTTGTAGTTTTTTTAATACTTTTAATCATCACATTACATCCCCTTTCTTTATCTTTAATTTCATTTAAGATTTTATTACAGATTTTAAGTAATAAAATTTAATACTTTAAAAGAAAGTGTTTCTTTTTTCCCTCTCGATTAATTATCAAGATAAGATAAACCAAAAGTTTTAAACACTTTAATCTAAAATCTACTAAAATAAAATTTTTCTTAATTATTTGTTTAAATAACAAACGCTACTTTGTTGTATTTTGTAAATAAATTGCATTTTTATCTGTGAAAAACAAAGCAGAATTAAATTATTTATTTTTCTTTTTTTTTAGGCAAAGAAATTAAATGGTTTAAGCAGAAATATTTGTATAATGATTAGAAGGTTCAAAAAACTCACACAAAAAAATAAAATACACAAAAAAAAAAAAAAAAAAGAATATTACAAAAGTTCATAATTTTTTGAAAATTAATTAGAAAGGCTTCACTAGATACTAATCCAAAGATTACTCAAAGAGTAGTTTCTATACCAGACTATATAATATACTATTTGCAATACTATAAAGTAGTATATTGATTTGAGTGTAGACTAGCCAATACATCAGGACAGCAACAAAATATAATACATTCTAAACCAGCCCATAGAGTAGACCATCGAATAGACTGTAAAATAGTCGACAGATATAGACCAGAATATATACTCCATCCTAATTAATAAATTAGATTATTGGTTATAATATATACTGAACTATAGACCAGAATATGAAATAGACTATAAACTATACTATGGATGACTATAAAACTAAACTAAACTGTAGACTAAAATCAAAACTTGTCTATAAAATAGACTGTGAACTACACTATGGACTAAAATGTGTAATAGACTATAGATTAGACTATGGACTAGACTATTTTTTAGAGCATATTCACTACTATACTAAAATATAGACCAGACTATAGACTACATTCGAGACTTAACTTTAAACTATACTATGAATTAGAATATAGAGCGAAATATGTAATAGACTATAAACTAGACTATGGACTAGACTATGTATTACAGCATATACAAGACCAAGACTAGACTTTAGACTAGAAAAAAACTAGGCAATAGACTATAGACTAGAAAATATACTAGACAATAGACCAGACTAGAAAATAGACTAGACTAAGGAGCAGATTATAGACTAGAGAATGGACCATAGACTATACTAGATTAGACTACAGGACAACAACTGAACTAGAATTGAACTGGAACTGAAATAGAACTGAACTAGAACTGAACTAGAACTGAACTAGAACTGAACTAGAACTGAACTAGAACTGAAGTAGAACTGAACTAGAACTGAACTAGAACTGAACTAGAACTGAACTAGAACTGAACTAGAACTGAACTAGAACTGAACTAGAACTGAACTAGAACTGAACTAGAACTGAACTAGAACTGAACTAGAACTGAACTAGAACTGAACTAGAACTGAACTAGAACTGAACTAGAACTGAACTAGAACTGAACTAGAACTGAACTAGAACTGAACTAGAACTGAACTAGAACTGAACTAGAACTGAACCAGAACTGAACTAGATCTGAACTAGAATTGAACTAGAACTGAACTAGAACTGAACTAGAACTGAACTAGAACTGAACCAGAACTGAACCAGAACTGAACTAGAACTGAACTAGAACTGAACTAAAACTGAACTAGAACTGTACTAGAACTGAACTAGAACTGAACTAGATTTAAAAAGAACTAAACTAAATGATGTAAAATTTATGTAAAACTGAACTGGAAATATTTTTATTCTATAAAAATCTCCTGAATAATTTTGATTTCTATTAGTTTACTTCCTATATGTAAATTTTTTATGTTTTTACTGTGTATTAAGATGATGATTCTGCTCTTTATCAATACTTTTAAAACATATTTAATTTTCTTACAATGACTGGTAATTGATTGTTTTTAAAACTTATAAAAGAAAAAAAAAATGTTATCAATAATATTTTGCACAAATAAAAAAAGCATTATTGTATAAAAATATCTAGACGTATAAAAAAAGAAACATTGGTCAATGTAAAGAATTATTTCAAGCGCGAATGTCAATAACACAACAATAGAAATATTTGTCTGTCATTATGTGTATATCAGGAATGTAAATTAATGATTAGAAAAATGTTGAAGATTTTCAATAGTCTACATATTAAAATATTGATGTTTTAGTTATTAAAGATTTTTATTTTTTCAAACAGTTTACCTGATGATAAGTTTTCATATTGTAATTGTACTAAAATGCATTAAACCCGTGGAAGAACCTTCAAACTTTTGTGAATTTTACAACTCTGTCCTATACATAATATTATGGAGATTCCATTGCTTTCATTGACTGTCAATCTGTTAACTTGATTTATTTTTATTAATTTACATTTAAGCGTCAGAAAAGCATAGATAATAAGAGTTTAAAAATATTTAAAATTTTGTATAAAAATTGTTTAATTAATTTGCTTAACCATAAATTAATACATAGCCCAGCAAAATATGTTACTATTTTTTAAAATAAATAATAATACCTTTTTAAATTAATAATAATAAAATTACTAAAATAAAATTTTCTTTATTTAATCTACATTACAGTTATACCTTAAAGGCCCTTGTTCTTTATTTAAGCTCCTTTGTATAAAAATTGTTTAATTAATTTGCTTAACCATAAATTAATACATAGCCCAGCAAAATATGTTACTATTTTTTAAAATAAATAATACTTTTTTAAATTAATAATAATAATACTAAAATAAAATTTTCTTTATTTAATCTACATTACAGTTATACCTTAAAGGCCCTTGTTCTTTATTTAAGCTCCTTTGCCCCTACTAAGGTTCTGCTATAAAACAACATGGAGGCACAATATGATAAATTATCACAACAACAAATAAATATTTTACAAATTGAAAAGGAAAATCAACCAAAGCAAAGCATTACCTACACAAAAGACGAGGCTTTGGTAAGTTAATTAATATTATTTTTTCTTACAAATTAAAGCTATTTTATTTCTATTTTAAAAGCTTTCAGGTTCTAGTACAAATAGTGACAGCAGTTCCAATATGAGTCGTGAGAAATGGGGCAAAGAAATTGAATTTCTATTTTCTTGTATTGCCTTGTCAGTGGGTTTAGGAAATGTTTGGCGTTTTCCTTTTATAGCTTTGGCCAATGGTGGTGGAGCTTTTGTTATACCTTATATAATAGTATTGCTACTGATAGGAAGACCAGTTTATTATATGGAAGTTATAATAGGGCAATTCTCTAGTAGGGGCTGTATAAAGGCCTTCGATATGGTACCTTTAATGAAGGGTAAGTTAAATCAATTTGGAAATAAAGCTAATTAGCTTACCCCCTGTTTTTATAAAACGAATGAAAAATTAGTTTCGTCAAAATGTATGGAAAACAACAAATAAACTTCAAATTTATTTGTTGTTTTCAATATAAATTGTCGAAACGAATTTTTCGTTCGTTTTATAAAAACGGGGGTTAATTTAATATAATTTCTTCTTTCAGGTATAGCCTATGGTCAGGTATATGCTACAGCTTTGGCCACCACCTATTATGCCAGTATTATGGCCTTAACTTTAAAATATTTAATATCTTCTTTGTCGGAGGTATTACCCTGGACCTATTGCCTACCTGAATGGGGTAATACATGTATAGCTACATCAGATTCCTTGGATCATAGTAATGTAACTGATATTAAACGTATTTCCTCTGCTGAACTATTTTTCACCAAATCAGTTTTGCGAGAAAGTGATAATATTGATGAGGGTTTAGGTTCACCCAATTGGGATTTGGTGGTATGTCTAATGGTGGCTTGGCTTATAATAGCGGTTATCCTTATCAAAGGTATACGCAGTTCGGGTAAAGCTTCTTATTTTTTGGCCATATTTCCCTATATAGTGATGATTATATTATTGGGAAGAGCTTTAACGTTACCAGGTTCATGGGATGGTATTGTGTACTTTTTGAAACCTCAATGGAGTGAGCTGTTAAATCCAAGTGTAAGTTGATTAATTAAATAGAAATAAATTAACTGGAAAGGAACTTATAATGAATTTTAAATGGAACTAAACTAGACTGAACTATAGACTATACTAGATTAAACACTAGATTATACACTAGACTATGGACTATACTATAGATTTGACTATAGACTAGACTATAGACTGGACTATAGACTAGAATATAGACTATAGACTTGACTATAGGCAGGACTATAGAGTAGACTATAGATTAAACTATAGAGTAGACTATAAACTGGACTATAACCTAGACTGTAACCTAGACTATAGACAAGACCATAGACTTGAATACAGACTTGATTCTAGACAAGACTATAGACTTGACTGTAAACCATAGACTAGACTATAAGCTGGACTGTAAACTAGACTATAGACTAGACTATAGACAAGACTATAGACTTGACTGTAGACTATAGACCAGACTATAAGCTGGACTATAAACAAGACTATAAACTGGACTATAAACTAGACTATAGACTTGAATATAGACTAGACTATAAACTGGATTGTAAACTAGACTATAAACTAGAACTTAACTAGAACTAAACTAGAACTGAACTAGAACTGAACTAGAACTGAACTAGAACTGAACTAGAACTGAACTAGAACTGAACTAGAATTGAACTAGAACTGAACTAGAACTGAACTAGAACTGAACTAGAACTGAACTAGAACTGAACTAGAACTGAACTAGAACTGAACTAGAACTGAACTAGAACTGAACTAGAACTGAACTAGAACTGAACTAGAACTGAACTAGAACTGAACTAGAACTGAACTAGAACTGAACTAGAACTGAACTAGAACTGAACTAGAACTGAACTAGAACTGAACTAGAACTGAACTAGAACTGAACTTGAACTGAACTAGAACTGAACTAGAACTGAACTAGAACTGAACTAGAACTGAACTAGAACTGAACTAGAACTGAACTAGAACTAGAACTGAACTAGAACTGAACTAGAACTGAACTAGAACTGAACTAGAACTAGAACTAGAACTGAACTAGAACTGAACTAGAACTGAACTAGAACTGAACTAGAACTGAACTAGAACTGAACTAGAACTAGAACTGAACTAGAACTGAACTAGAACTGAATTAGAACTGAACTAGAACTGAACTAGAACTGAACTAGAACTGAACTAGAACTTAACTTGAACTGAACTAGAACTGAAATAGAACTGAACTAGAACTGATTTGGAAGTGAACAAGAACTGAATAAGAACTAGAACTGAACTAGAATTGAACTAGAACTGAAGTAGAACTGAACTGCAACTGAATTACAACTGAAGTACAAATGAACTTGAACTGATTTAGAAATGGACTAAAACTGAATTAGAACTGCAGTAGAAGTGAAATAGAATTAAGATCGGAATTAAAACTTAACTGGAACTGATGAGGAACTGAACAAGAACTTAACTGGAATTAAATTAGAATTGAAATGATATGGAACGAACTAAGACTGATTTAGAAACGAACGAGAACTGAATTAAAGCTAAACAAAACCTGAACTAAAATGGAATTAAACTAATAGGAAAACTGAATCTGGACTAATTTAAAAGTGAACTAGATTTAAATTCAATCTTAACTTAAATTTATTTAAAATATTTATTTTATTTTTTTCCCTGTTTGATTTAGTTCCTTTTTATTTTTTTCTAGCACAGGTTTGGTATAATGCCATAACTCAAATGTTCTTTTCTTTGGCCATTTGTTTTGGTACATTGGTCATGTATGCCTCCTTTAATAATTTCCGCAAAAATGTTTACAGGTAAACATAAAAATCATAACGATATTTTATTATAGCTGAACACATATATGGACACCTACTACAAATATTATTGATTTTATAACCTTCATTTTATTTTTTCCATTTTTATGTTTTCTCTTTACTTTTACAACTTTTAAATCCCAAAGAGATGTAATCATCATTACTAGTGTTGATTCAGTGACTTCTATATTGGCTGGTTGTATTATTTTTGGCATTTTAGGCAATTTAGCTTATGAAACTAATACTTCAGATATAGCTAATGTAGTGAAGGGAGGAGCTGGTCTAGCATTTATTTCCTATCCCGAAGCTATAGCTAAATTTAAATTCTTGCCACAAGTCTTTGCCTTGCTATTCTTTTTAATGCTATTAGTTTTGGGTATGGGTAGTAATATAGGCATGGCTTCATGTGTTATCACAGTGATAAAAGATCGTTTTAATCATTTGCCTCATTGGTTTTTATCCTCATCCATGGCTGTGGTAGGATTTTTGTGTGGTATTGTTTATATGACACCAGGTGGACAATTTGTCTTGAATATGGTGGATTTCTTTGGTTGCTCATTTATAGCTTTGTTTTTAGCTATAGCGGAGTTAATAGCAGTGGCATGGATTTATGGTGAGTTTAGATAAAATATTAAAATTATTTGAAATTATTATTGTTATTTTTTTTCATTCTCTGCTTTAGGTGTTAAACGTCTTTGTCAGGATATTGAATTTATGTTAGGCGTTAAGACCAGTTTATATTGGCGTATTTGTTGGTCTCTTATTACTCCTGGTTTAATGTTTGCTGTTTTACTTTATACCTTGATTACTTTAAAACCTTTGGAATATAAAGATGTGGCCTATCCCCAATTGGCCTATAATTTAGCTTGGCTTATGTGGGCCATAGGTGTGGGACAATTACCTTTATGGGCTTTGTATACGATTTACAAACAGCCTGGAAAAACATTTAAGGAGGTGAGTATGAATTTAAAAAAATTATACACAATTTCTTATTTGTTTTCTTCTTCTTTTAGAAATTCTCCAATTCCCTTAAGCCCTGCCCCCATTGGGGACCCTTGGAACCCAAATTGTTGCAGGAATATTTGTTATATCGCAGAACTTTACCCCGAGATTGTGAAGATGAAATAAGTTTATGGTCTAGAATTTACAATAATATTTTTCATTAACTTTACATTTAGTTGAAATTTTTAAAACTTAGTTTAATTTAAGTTGATTTTCTTTTTGCATTAACTATTATTTAGCAATTTTTTTACAATGTAAAACCTAAGTATATAAACGAATTTTATTGCATTTTAATATTTTCTAAGAAAATATTGTTTATTAACAATAAAAGTTTTAAGGAATTATTAAAAAAAAAAAAATACTCATAATTATTTAAAAAAATTTTAGGACAAGAACAGTAACAAATCTATTGTATAATAAGCGCGAATGTTATATTCGGCTCGGCCGTATCTATATACCCAACATCAACTTTTTAAAATTTTACGTTATAAGTGGGCGGACCACGTCCATTTTTTGGTTTCCAAGTTTATATCGATCCTCAAACTATTTGTACAAAATTTCGTTGACGTACATGCTTTTGTTTCAGAAATATCAACAGAAAAGTATGAAACGGACACCCTGTGTTTCTAGTTTTTAGCCCATAACTTTTTTATTTATTAACCGATTTTGCCCATTTTCAATACCAAACAAACCTTATATAAGATAAATATTTGTGCCTATCCTGGACAGACGGACGGACATAACAAGATCGACTCAGAATCTAACCAGGACCCAGAAAATATATACTTTGTGGGATCTTAAATGATTCCTTCGACATGTTACACACGGAATGACAAAATAAATATCTTTTTGATGGTGGGTATAAAAAAACAAAAACTGCCCAAAAGTATGCAACAGTTTTGAAAATAAGAAAAATCTCTTAGTTAAAGTGTCTCTTTAATAATTTTACCCATGATGACTAGTTTTAGGTCACTATATTTTTATTTAATTAAAAATTCATATAGACTTTATATACATCGATAGATAGAAAAATAGGTCTATTTTGATATTCGATTATTATTTTTAATATTATTAAAAAATGAAAGAAAGTTTGCTTATTTGAAAAAAATAAAAAATATTTTTAATTAAAAAATTATATCTAAGATTTGAAAATTCATAGAAAATTACTTATTAAATATATTTAAATGAGTTTTGGAGCACAAAAAGGCTATAATATTTTTAATTCTTTAAAATAAAAATGAAATTAAAAAAGTAAATTTGAACAAGTCTTTTGGGCTTTTAAAAGATATGAATCTGAAAATTTTACTATTTTCATAAAATAAGCTCTGCATTTTATATTTTTGGCCTGTTAGAAATCAGTTTCAAGTTAAACTAATCTCCATGGATATGGTTATTGAAACTAGTTTTTAAATATAAAAAAAATTGGCTTAAGTTTTTTTATATGCCATGATGAATATGAAATTTCGTAAGAAAATTCTCCATTTTCGAACAATGCTGGAAGTAGGGTGCAAATCTCTAACAACTTCTGTTTTTAATTTTAAGTAGCTCTAATGTTTTGTCTTTTAAAATATGTAAACATTTAGCAGTTTTATTAATAAATTTTTAAGAAAAATTTCAAAAAATAAATAAATTTTTTCTAAAAAAAATATAATTTTTTCATATTAATTTCAAAGTGCTGACCTTGATCATTTTCCAAGGCTAGACGAATCAAAATAAAAGAAAACAATTTCAAAGAGATTATTTTGGAACGAATTGGTAATTATAGGTTATTTTTTGTTTATTTAAAAAAAAAAAAAATATTTACCAAAATTTTTGGCGAAATCAAATTAAAATCAAGACCAAGATGAAAAAAATTAAAAATTCGTACGCAAATAAATTCCAAATTAAAGAAAATAACTTAAAAACGTAATTATTTTTAGCTTTATCCCATCAAAACTTAGCAAAAAATAAAAAAATGAATTTAATTGTAATTTAATATTAAAAGTTATTATTTAAGCTGGAAGTGGTCATATTTGATACCCTGTAGTTCTTTTCCTATTATAACATTGTGACTATAAAAACATTTTTCTGAAAGTTTAAGTCTTTCGCTACAATTTTTCTTAACATTACTTTTCCAAAGCACTACAAATATTGGAGCTACATATTTATAAACATTTCTTTTTGATCGGTCCCACTCCATCCGTCCCTC
The DNA here is from genome assembly GCA_951394005.1 of Protophormia terraenovae. Lineage (NCBI taxonomy): Eukaryota > Metazoa > Arthropoda > Insecta > Diptera > Calliphoridae > Protophormia > Protophormia terraenovae. The sequence continues at coordinate 117,818,332 of OX596077.1, read as the reverse complement.
TGTTGAAAACATGATCAAGTCTAAACTATTTGATCTATGAAAATAAAAATCTCTCACAATAGTTGCTGATCTCTTAAGCAGCTTGAGATGGCAAACCAGTCAAATTGTTTCAATAGAAAGAAAGTTCTAAAACTTCTAAATTGAAAATATTAATTGTTCAATAAAAACTTGATGTATTTAAATAAATTTTTTTCAAAATGTCCAGCTATATTTATTTCTACCAAAAATTAGTAAAATCAGAAGCAAAGTTATAGACAAAAATATGAACAGTCAGATTAGGAAATGTTTGTTTCAAATTTGTTTGGCCGAACCTAAGCAAAATTTTTCCAAAGCAATATGAAATTTATTTTATGGTCACATTACTCACATTTATTTTCCCATTTTTGTTTGTTCAAATAGACATTAAATATAGTCAAATAGGCAAATAGAAAAACATGTTTTCTCATCGGTCACATTTGAAAAAATTGTTTGTCTTCAAAAATTATTTCATCAAACTGTCGAAAGCAATAAATTTTTTTTTTTTTATTAAAAATATATTAAACAAAAAGCATGAACCTCATCAAGGCGGTCCACAGTGCTTTGATCCCATACAACGATGGGA
>OX596077.1:117180231-117212731 GCA_951394005.1 Protophormia terraenovae | reverse complement strand
ACGAGTAAAAAAAAAGACCCATGTCTCCCATTATAAACATAATATTCGTATTATGTTTATAATGTTGATGGCCCTGGACTTGCAAATCGCACTCTCTTAAGTTGTGGATCCAAATCGTCGTAAACAATTTTCGGGAAATTTTTCACTTTTGCGGCTACCTTAGCGCTACCTAAACGGTGTAAGGAATCATTCCTAGGAAGTTCATATGTTCTAAAAAGTTGTTTATTGAGATCTTAGGTATATTTTTGTAGTTGATTGTTTCCATGAATTTTGAACGGTTTGCTACCTATGGACCTGAACAGGGGAAAAAAAGGAAAAAAAAATCGAATTTTTTAAAGTTCTTAGCGATTTTGATCTTGAAGATGAAGTTTTTTTTATTTTATGTGTTCACAATTTTTGTTCTTTATGACAAGAGCTACAACTTTGCCTCAGAGAGTAAATCAAACTTCCGCACGGTTTGCAAGATATGAGCCTAAGAAAATGATCACTTTTTTTGCAAAAATGACACCGAGGCCGCAAATCTTTGGGGGCCCATAAAAAAAGTGCATGACTTTGGGCAAAACTGGGAGACACCGATCATTTTTTTTGTGGTCTTTTATCACATAGTGGTATCCGTATATGGTTATATTTCCATGACAAAAAATTACACACAGTGAAATTTTCGGAAAATTTTTCACTTTTGCGACTACCTTAGCGCTACCTAAACGGTGTTAAGAATCATTCCTAGGAAGTTAATATGTTCTAGAAAGTTATTTACTGAGATCCTAGGTACATTTTTGTAGTTGATTGTTTCCTTTAATTTTGAACGGTTTGCTACCTATGGACCTGAAAAGGGGAAAAAAGGTTTAAAAAATCGAATTTTTTAAAGTTTTTTGCGATTTTTATCTTGAAGATGAAGGTTTTTTTAAATTTATATGTTCACAATTTTTGTTATGACAAAAGCTACAACTTTGCCTCAGAGAGTAAATCAAAATTTCGAACGGTTTGCAAGATATGACACCGAGGCCCCAAATCTTTGGGGGCCCATATAAAAGTGCATGATTTTGGGCAAAACTGGGAGACACGGTTCCTTTTTTTTTTTGGTCTTTTATCACGTAGTGGTGTCCGTATATGGTTATATTTTTTTCGTGTTGCACTGTGTAATTAATTATTCAAGAAATTATTATTTCGTCGTAAAATTCCGTAAAAAGTTGAGAACCATTTGTTACTAACCTTTGTTTTAAGGAAGAGAATTAATTAGTGAAGTAAATAAATTTAAACGCCTACAAATATTTTAAAGATGCTAAATTTTATTCCGAAATCTAAAGCATACTTTTAGGCTTTTAAGCCATTTTGTTAAAATATATAGTTTACTTATAGGGTTTAGTAATTATTACAAAAAACTAACAAAATATATTTTTCTTTAATTGTAATCAAATATTTAATCATGTTTCCAATACAGAACTAGGAAGGAAGGGTACTTATTATAGTCACTCACATTTTTTTTATTCCCTTTAAAAATTTATTATTAAAAAACTCCCTCTTTAAAAATTCTATCAACATTTTAATTAAACAAATTAACTAGTATTCTATTTCATTAAGTAGGAAAATCCTCTAATTAAGTTCATTTAATACCAAAACATTTCTTATTTCAAGCTTCAAGTAAAATCTAATGAAATAGAAACAAAAAATATAATAAAAAATTAATGAAAATTCAATCATTCGCAACTACTAAAATAATAAAATTTTCAATGCATTTTAATTACAAGCTAAATGACTCATATTTGTCCTTGTAACAAAAAAATACTAAGAACATAAAAATTCCTGCCAACGCATTTTAAAAACACTAAAAAGAAATGAAATTTTATATCAAACATCTGGCAAAAGAAAATACTAGGAAACAATAATGAGATGAAGAAAACCAAATAATTTAAATATGTAAATTAATGAAGTGAATATTCTATAAAATTGAGGACAAATAAAAAGAAATTAATTTATTATGGTGAACTTTACAGAAAAGTTTTAAAAGAAAATTTAAATAAAACAAATTAATTAAGAATAAAAATTAAATCAAATGTCTTAGGAGAGGGTATAAAAATGTTTAAGAACAAAATTAAAATAAACCACTATGATACTCTGCAGTTTATCTTGTACTGTAACAGGGTGACTACAAGATGATTTTTCTGAAAGCTTAGGTTCTTCTCTATAATTTTCCCATACATTTCAATTCGATCCATTCTGAAGTTTAGAAGATACAGATTTATTACCAAAATTATTTTTGAAGTTTGTTTATAAAAGTTGTCATTTTCTTTACTGGGTGTAGAGTATAAAAGATGCGGCTGCCTGATTATTCTTCATTATTTATTACACTTTTAAATTAGTAATTAAAAAAATAAAGATATTATTAGATTATTTCATATACAATTGTTTGTTTAATATATCAGCTAAATTCCATAAATTTGACATTTTTAATAATAGACATTCTTTATAATAAAGTTTTGGTACAAAATAATTTGGTCGCCAAAAACAATTATGTGGAAAAAAATCTAATTAAGGTTCTCTAATTTTTTTTTGCTATTCAAGAATTTTATACCTAAACAAAATCTATAGCTACTTCTCTATTACCAAATCCTTTTGTAGACATACTTTAATTCGCAACATTTAAAATTTATTTTTAAACAATCAATAGTAAATAAAGGCGTTTGTTTGTGTAAAAATTACATTTTTTATTTATTGTCGTTTAATATTAGTTCATTGTTGTTTTATATTAGTACATTAATTAATAAAAGTCTGTATATTGATTTAATTATTCTTCCTTTATTTACTTCATCAATTTTTATCATATCACATTGTTCATTTTGTTTTTATTTAATTTAATATTATTATTTTTATTGCCATTAAAAAATAAAAAAAAAAATACGTTGTATGTAAATTATTCAATTTATGGAAATATTAATTTATTCATAAAAAATAAAATATGTTTAATAGTTTAAGTCTACTGCGGTTGACCAGTTTTGTAATTGAATATTTGTTTTCAGCAGAAATATTAAAAGGGGGAAAAAATTATGCAAAAAATGAAATTATAATTAAACCATAAACCACAATGTTATAGTAATTTATAAAAACTAGATTATGTATTAGTTAAAATGAACATAAATAATAAGAATTTGATTAGCAATAAATTGAATTATAATAAAAAGTAAACAAATTATATTTACAAACTTAGTTGATTGATTACCAGCAAAAAGTTTTAGTCTACAAATTTAAAGGATTTGTTAATTTTTATTGGTAGTCCTTTATTTGTTAACTTCCTTTAAATCAAATCTGGAAATCTTCACTATCTTTAAAGAAAATTCAATCTCTTAGATTGTAGCTTATTTGGTAATCTAATATTTTGCTGGGTTATTTGAAATTTTGAAAATTAAATTTTGTAAATTATTTGTTTTGCAAACATCTTAACATTTTCTTAAATAAATAAACATTTTAATTAATATCTTTTATAGGTAGTTGCCAAATAATTTTTATGTATTACAGCAGATATTTCACATGAATAAAGTTTGCACATATAAACGAAAAAACATAAGTGAAAATGAAAAATAAATATACTTTAAAACTGCAAAATTGAATTATCTTCTCATAAATTTAAAGCAATAATAATAATAATAATAATAATAATAATAATAATAATAATAATAATAACAATAATAAATAAGTAAACAAATATTTATTTTGCGTTTAACAGCTGTTCAAAACATACAATCTCCTGTATTTTTTTAAAAATGGAAAAAAGTGAATTTCGAGTGCTCATTAAACATGAGTTTTTTCTGCGTTTTGTAACTGTGGATGGAACATGGATCCATTACTGTATTAAACAATGGGTCTCTCCGGGTGAACCTGCTCCGAAGAAGGCCAAGGTAAGTTTGTCGGCCAATAAGGTGATGGCAACAGTTTTTTGGGATGCACGAGGGATAACCCACATCGATTACCTTCAAAAGTGAAAAAGAATAAATGGCGAATATTATGCCAACTTATTAGCAGGGTTTAAATCGCTATCGCCTTTTAAGCAAAAGCATCTAAATATTGCCATTTACGTGGCTAAATTAAACATCAAAAAGCAAGAGCTAACAATTGCTAAAACAAAATTAGCTCACACATTACAAAAGCAGAAGCAAAAATAACACACTGCTTTTTAAATTTGTAAATTTTAATAGCACTAGCTGCTGACAAAATTCAAAAATTGAACAAAAGCTAAAAGTCCTAAATGGAAAATTTTAGAAACGAAACAAAAGCAGCACCACTCATTTTATGTGTTTATGAAAATCCATCTCAAATAAAATAAAAAGCAAAAGCAGTCGGACAAAAAAGGCACACACAGAAAAACGAAAATGTGCTAAAAGCAGTATGATCATGAGCTAATAGCCGCACGAGCAAGTGCTTTTGTGTTTATGAAAATCCATCTCAAATAAAACAAGAAGCAAACGCAGTCGGACAAAAAAGGCACACACAGAAAAACGAAAATGTGCTAAAAGCAGTATGATCATGAGCTAATAGCCGCATGAGCAAGTGCTAAAAGCCACATGAACGTGAGCTATTAGGCGAATGTCAAAATGTAGGTAGAATTATTATTAGAAATGTTAACACAACCGTATGTGTTTTTTTTTTTTAAGACGTAAAAAATTCCTTAAGTTAAATATTTGTAAATATGAATATTTTGAAAAAGCGTTCAATTGTTTTAATAAAATTGAATTAAAACTTAGAATTTTTAATACAAATAATAATTTATGTTAGCAATTGCGACATAAAAACAAATATGATAAACAGTATCCTGAATGTGTGTTTGATGAAAAGCCATTTGTTAAACAAAATTCTAGCATTTGAAAATCACGGTTAATATCCAAGAATAGTTCTGTTTGAAAATGGCAAGTTTTAGCCTCGAAGTTAATAATAGAAATAGAATCAATTTTTGTTTGAATTATGAAGGAAAAAATAGAACCAATTTTTGTTTGAATCATAAAAAACTGTTTTTATTAGATCTTGTTAAAGAAATGCAGAACATATGTATTTACCTAATCGATTTTCTGATTTGCTGCATACACTTTCTTGATAGTTTCACGCACACTTTACAGGTAATAAATATAATGTCAAATCGCACATACTAGGTAATTCCATGCAAATTTGGAAAATTACATTATACATTTATATATATCAATAAAAATAATAAAAAATGTTTCATTCATGATTTTGTCATTTAAAATCATTAGAAACCCTTTTATGATACGGAAACATCTGCATCCATTCATAAAAATATTTAGTATATACCTGTAAAAACTTGAAATTCTTTTGAAATTGATCACATAAAAATAATATAAAAATAGTTTTCCTGTAATATGGGTTGTTATACTATAGTTAGGTAAAAGTTTGACTTTTTTGAAGCCACTTGATATAGAGCACTTGTTTGAATATTAATAGTTCGTTTTTTTACGTGAAACCTTTAACATTAAAAATATTTAAAAATGCGTTGTTTTAAGTACGAGGAACATTATGAAAATTTCAACAATATGTCAGTGTGTAAATTGTGCAAAAAAGAATTTAAAAGTGTTAAAATGTTTAATTTAAAATTACATATGGAGAAAATTCATAAAGTGGTTTTTAATCAAAAGAATAATACATCTTTGCAAAAATACAAAAAGAAAAATATAAAGTGCGAAATAAGTAAAAAACTTTTAATTAAATCATATATCGGATTGGTAACGGAGGATGCCGTGCCATTTAATGTTTTAAATTCGGATAACATGAGAAATATAATAGATCCAATATGTAAAGGCATCGAAAAAGAAAGTGGAGAAAAATTTTGTTTGAATGCAAATAACTGCAAAAAAACACTTGCTGAAGTGACAAAAAATATAATAAATGCAATTTCAAGTGAATGTAAAAATAAATTGATCTCACTTAAAGTGGACAGTGCAACAAGATTATCAAGAAATATTTTTGGAATTTCAGCTCAATACATAAAAAGTGATAAAATTGAATCTAGAATACTTGGAATGGTGGAGTTAAAAGGCCAAAATTCAAGCACTTCAAAAAATTTAGCAACAGAAATTTTAAACGTATTGAACAAATATGATATTAATTTACAACAAATTGTAACAATTACAAGTGATAACGGCAGTAATATGGTGAAATGTACAAAAATTTTATCACATTTATGTTCTGAAGATGAAGAATATGAAGAAAACTATAACAATGAAACCTACTTTCAAAACATTACCTTAATTCAAAATAATATGGATCTACGCGTCGGAAACATAATAGTTTGTAGATGTGCAGCTCACACAGCACAGTTGGTGGCACTGGATGCAACAAAAGACTTTGAAATGAAGCGTTATATTCGACAGTGTAGAAATTTAGTAAAGTTTTTGAGAAAAAATTCAAATGGTTACAAAGACTTATTTGAATTAAAGTCATTAAAAATTCCTCAGCTGGATTGTCCTACGCGTTGGGGATCAACATATTTAATGATTTCGTGTATACAAAATTCGAAAGAGATAGTCGAAACAGTGGAATCAATAACAAATAAATCATCTGAAGAGAATTTTGAAATAAATGAAGACTTTTGGAACTTTGTGGCCTCATATTATACTGTTTTTAAGCCACTTCAAAACATAATTGTCATATTTCAAGAAGAGCAACTTCATTATGGCGACTTTTACGCACAATGGTTAAAATGTAAGCTACTGATATCAAAAACTGTTGAAGAAAATGAAGTCAACAAGAGTGCATCATCATACAAAATTAGTAAACTTCTATTAGACAATATGGAAAAACGAACCACCACTCTTTTTTCTAATAACGCTCTGGCAGCATGTCTTTACCTCGATCCAAGGTTTCATCATATGTTAATTGATACCCAAAGAAAAGACGCTGTGGAATACCTTAAATTGCTATGGGACAAATTGACATCTATATGTAAAATCGAACTCAACACACAGCCAACACCAAATTTCATAACAACAACGCAAGAAAACCATGAAGATGATGACATTTTAAATGATTTCCTGGACAATATATTTAACGCAAATAATGCAGAAAACGACAATATTATAAGAAAAATTGAAAAATTAAATCTTCCATACACAAAATTGAAGACAAATGTTTTAGAATTTTGGAAGGAAAGAAAATATAGTGAACCTGAGCTATATGCACTGAGCAACATTTGCTTTGGAATTCCTCCAACACAGGTAAAATTTTAATTTTGGAAACAAAAATGTTATACTTTGAATTTCTTGTTTAAATATTCTCTTAATTTTTATTTTATATTCTCTATTTTCAGGTTTCTGTCGAACGAGCATTTTCAACATTAAAGATAGTATTGGCCGATAATAGAAATCGTCTCAAACAAGATACATTGGAGAATATTTTACTAGTAAAGCTAAACCCTGATTTTCTGGATAATGCCGTATCAGAACTTAATATATTTATGGAAGATGATTGTGCAAACCAATAAGAACATTTTATATCTATTTTTTTATTAAATGTTTTGACAATATTTTTTAATTATTCGTTTTTTTTTTTGTTAACTTTTTTATTGAAATATATATGAATATGTTTATAAAATATATTGTAGTTTTTTTAAAAACAATGTACGGTTTTTAGCTAAAACACTTGATCTCACTTTTGAAGAAGAAATTATTAACAACTTTCAAATAAGTGTAAAAAAAATAATTTTTTAGAAGAATTTCCTTGTTTTCTTTTGACAGAAAACTTCAACATACAAATGTTTTTCAAATCTTTTTTACGCATTGCAGGTACCAAACCATAAGAATTTTTTGTTTTATAAATTCTCTTAAATTTCTTATTGCATTCATTATGCACATATAATGTAAATTCATTCTGTGCCTTTCAGCCGGCTACCTATATTTGGTTGTGTGGCTTTTAGCTCATGTTCGTGCGGCTAATAGCTCTTGTTCATGCTGCTTTTAGCAAATGTTCGAGCGGCTTCTAGCACATGTTCATGTGTCCACTAACCCTTGTCGTTTTTCTATCAGCACTGATTGTGTTCTCACTAGCCTGCTAGAGCACTTCTTATGATGCCTTTTTTGAAAAAGCATTTTTTGTAATTTTTCCTTTTGCTTTTTTGAAGTTAACCTTTTTATTTCTAGCAAAATAAAAAAGCAAAAGCAAGAGAAATATTTTCGTGTTACTGCTTTTTGTGTGGCTATTTATTATTACTGTTAGCTGCTTAAAAAGCACGTGGCAAAAATTTTAATACTTAAAAATGCTGAATGGATTTTTTGAATAAAATTAAAAGCAAGACTGTGGCTGTTGCTAGAAAATTTGAAATTTGTAGAAGCAGTAGGAAAAGCAAATTTAAAAAAGCCTTAGCAAATCATTGCTTTTAAACACTGCTTATTAGACTGATTTAATGAGGATTTAAAAACAAAACGACCCCATATGGCTAAGAAAAAAGATCTTTTTCATCCAGATAATGCACGGGTGCACACGTGTGCAATCTCAATGGCAAAACTCTATGAATTGGGCTACGAATTGGTACCTCATCCGCCATATTCTCCGGATTTAGCCTCTAGTGACTACTTCCTATTTCCAAACCAAAAGAAATGGCTCGGTGGAAAGAGATTCAGCTCCAACGATGAAATTATTCACTATTCTATTCTATTCTATTCTATTCTATTCTATTCTATTCTATTCTATTCTATTCTATTCTATTCTATTCTATTCTATTCTATTCTATTCTATTCTATTCTATTCTATTCTATTCTACTCTATTCTATTCTATTCTATTCTATTCTATTCTATTCTATTCTATTCTATTCTATTCTATTCTATTCTATTCTATTCTATTCTATTCTATTCTATTCTATTCTATTCTATTCTATTCTATTCTATTCTATTCTATTCTATTCTATTCTATTCTATTCTATTCTATTCTATTCTATTCTATTCTATTCTATTCTATTCTATTCTATTCTATTCTATTCTATTCTATTCTATTCTATTCTATTCTATTCTATTCTATTCTATTCTATTCTATTCTATTCTATTCTATTCTATTCTATTCTATTCTATTCTATTCTATTCTATTCTATTCTATTCTATTCTATTCTATTCTATTCTATTCTATTCTATTCTATTCTATTCTATTCTATTCTATTCTATTCTATTCTATTCTATTCTATTCTATTCTATTCTATTCTATTCTATTCTATTCTATTCTATTCTATTCTATTCTATTCTATTCTATTCTATTCTATTCTATTCTATTCTATTCTATTCTATTCTATTCTATTCTATTCTATTCTATTCTATTCTATTCTATTCTATTCTATTCTATTCTATTCTATTCTATTCTATTCTATTCTATTCTATTCTATTCTATTCTATTCTATTCTATTCTATTCTATTCTATTCTATTCTATTCTATTCTATTCTATTCTATTCTATTCTATTCTATTCTATTCTATTCTATTCTATTCTATTCTATTCTATTCTATTCTATTCTATTCTATTCTATTCTATTCTATTCTATTCTATTCTATTCTATTCTATTCTATTCTATTCTATTCTATTCTATTCTATTCTATTCTATTCTATTCTATTCTATTCTATTCTATTCTATTCTATTCTATTCTATTCTATTCTATTCTATTCTATTCTATTCTATTCTATTCTATTCTATTCTATTCTATTCTATTCTATTCTATTCTATTCTATTCTATTCTATTCTATTCTATTCTATTCTATTCTATTCTATTCTATTCTATTCTATTCTATTCTATTCTATTCTATTCTATTCTATTCTATTCTATTCTATTCTATTCTATTCTATTCTATTCTATTCTATTCTATTCTATTCTATTCTATTCTATTCTATTCTATTCTATTCTATTCTATTCTATTCTATTCTATTCTATTCTATTCTATTCTATTCTATTCTATTCTATTCTATTCTATTCTATTCTATTCTATTCTATTCTATTCTATTCTATTCTATTCTATTCTATTCTATTCTATTCTATTCTATTCTATTCTATTCTATTCTATTCTATTCTATTCTATTCTATTCTATTCTATTCTATTCTATTCTATTCTATTCTATTCTATTCTATTCTATTCTATTCTATTCTATTCTATTCTATTCTATTCTATTCTATTCTATTCTATTCTATTCTATTCTATTCTATTCTATTCTATTCTATTCTATTCTATTCTATTCTATTCTATTCTATTCTATTCTATTCTATTCTATTCTATTCTATTCTATTCTATTCTATTCTATTCTATTCTATTCTATTCTATTCTATTCTATTCTATTCTATTCTATTCTATTCTATTCTATTCTATTCTATTCTATTCTATTCTATTCTATTCTATTCTATTCTATTCTATTCTATTCTATTCTATTCTATTCTATTCTATTCTATTCTATTCTATTCTATTCTATTCTATTCTATTCTATTCTATTCTATTCTATTCTATTCTATTCTATTCTATTCTATTCTATTCTATTCTATTCTATTCTATTCTATTCTATTCTATTCTATTCTATTCTATTCTATTCTATTCTATTCTATTCTATTCTATTCTATTCTATTCTATTCTATTCTATTCTATTCTATTCTATTCTATTCTATTCTATTCTATTCTATTCTATTCTATTCTATTCTATTCTATTCTATTCTATTCTATTCTATTCTATTCTATTCTATTCTATTCTATTCTATTCTATTCTATTCTATTCTATTCTATTCTATTCTATTCTATTCTATTCTATTCTATTCTATTCTATTCTATTCTATTCTATTCTATTCTATTCTATTCTATTCTATTCTATTCTATTCTATTCTATTCTATTCTATTCTATTCTATTCTATTCTATTCTATTCTATTCTATTCTATTCTATTCTATTCTATTCTATTCTATTCTATTCTATTCTATTCTATTCTATTCTATTCTATTCTATTCTATTCTATTCTATTCTATTCTATTCTATTCTATTCTATTCTATTCTATTCTATTCTATTCTATTCTATTCTATTCTATTCTATTCTATTCTATTCTATTCTATTCTATTCTATTCTATTCTATTCTATTCTATTCTATTCTATTCTATTCTATTCTATTCTATTCTATTCTATTCTATTCTATTCTATTCTATTCTATTCTATTCTATTCTATTCTATTCTATTCTATTCTATTCTATTCTATTCTATTCTATTCTATTCTATTCTATTCTATTCTATTCTATTCTATTCTATTCTATTCTATTCTATTCTATTCTATTCTATTCTATTCTATTCTATTCTATTCTATTCTATTCTATTCTATTCTATTCTATTCTATTCTATTCTATTCTATTCTATTCTATTCTATTCTATTCTATTCTATTCTATTCTATTCTATTCTATTCTATTCTATTCTATTCTATTCTATTCTATTCTATTCTATTCTATTCTATTCTATTCTATTCTATTCTATTCTATTCTATTCTATTCTATTCTATTCTATTCTATTCTATTCTATTCTATTCTATTCTATTCTATTCTATTCTATTCTATTCTATTCTATTCTATTCTATTCTATTCTATTCTATTCTATTCTATTCTATTCTATTCTATTCTATTCTATTCTATTCTATTCTATTCTATTCTATTCTATTCTATTCTATTCTATTCTATTCTATTCTATTCTATTCTATTCTATTCTATTCTATTCTATTCTATTCTATTCTATTCTATTCTATTCTATTCTATTCTATTCTATTCTATTCTATTCTATTCTATTCTATTCTATTCTATTCTATTCTATTCTATTCTATTCTATTCTATTCTATTCTATTCTATTCTATTCTATTCTATTCTATTCTATTCTATTCTATTCTATTCTATTCTATTCTATTCTATTCTATTCTATTCTATTCTATTCTATTCTATTCTATTCTATTCTATTCTATTCTATTCTATTCTATTCTATTCTATTCTATTCTATTCTATTCTATTCTATTCTATTCTATTCTATTCTATTCTATTCTATTCTATTCTATTCTATTCTATTCTATTCTATTCTATTCTATTCTATTCTATTCTATTCTATTCTATTCTATTCTATTCTATTCTATTCTATTCTATTCTATTCTATTCTATTCTATTCTATTCTATTCTATTCTATTCTATTCTATTCTATTCTATTCTATTCTATTCTATTCTATTCTATTCTATTCTATTCTATTCTATTCTATTCTATTCTATTCTATTCTATTCTATTCTATTCTATTCTATTCTATTCTATTCTATTCTATTCTATTCTATTCTATTCTATTCTATTCTATTCTATTCTATTCTATTCTATTCTATTCTATTCTATTCTATTCTATTCTATTCTATTCTATTCTATTCTATTCTATTCTATTCTATTCTATTCTATTCTATTCTATTCTATTCTATTCTATTCTATTCTATTCTATTCTATTCTATTCTATTCTATTCTATTCTATTCTATTCTATTCTATTCTATTCTATTCTATTCTATTCTATTCTATTCTATTCTATTCTATTCTATTCTATTCTATTCTATTCTATTCTATTCTATTCTATTCTATTCTATTCTATTCTATTCTATTCTATTCTATTCTATTCTATTCTATTCTATTCTATTCTATTCTATTCTATTCTATTCTATTCTATTCTATTCTATTCTATTCTATTCTATTCTATTCTATTCTATTCTATTCTATTCTATTCTATTCTATTCTATTCTATTCTATTCTATTCTATTCTATTCTATTCTATTCTATTCTATTCTATTCTATTCTATTCTATTCTATTCTATTCTATTCTATTCTATTCTATTCTATTCTATTCTATTCTATTCTATTCTATTCTATTCTATTCTATTCTATTCTATTCTATTCTATTCTATTCTATTCTATTCTATTCTATTCTATTCTATTCTATTCTATTCTATTCTATTCTATTCTATTCTATTCTATTCTATTCTATTCTATTCTATTCTATTCTATTCTATTCTATTCTATTCTATTCTATTCTATTCTATTCTATTCTATTCTATTCTATTCTATTCTATTCTATTCTATTCTATTCTATTCTATTCTATTCTATTCTATTCTATTCTATTCTATTCTATTCTATTCTATTCTATTCTATTCTATTCTATTCTATTCTATTCTATTCTATTCTATTCTATTCTATTCTATTCTATTCTATTCTATTCTATTCTATTCTATTCTATTCTATTCTATTCTATTCTATTCTATTCTATTCTATTCTATTCTATTCTATTCTATTCTATTCTATTCTATTCTATTCTATTCTATTCTATTCTATTCTATTCTATTCTATTCTATTCTATTCTATTCTATTCTATTCTATTCTATTCTATTCTATTCTATTCTATTCTATTCTATTCTATTCTATTCTATTCTATTCTATTCTATTCTATTCTATTCTATTCTATTCTATTCTATTCTATTCTATTCTATTCTATTCTATTCTATTCTATTCTATTCTATTCTATTCTATTCTATTCTATTCTATTCTATTCTATTCTATTCTATTCTATTCTATTCTATTCTATTCTATTCTATTCTATTCTATTCTATTCTATTCTATTCTATTCTATTCTATTCTATTCTATTCTATTCTATTCTATTCTATTCTATTCTATTCTATTCTATTCTATTCTATTCTATTCTATTCTATTCTATTCTATTCTATTCTATTCTATTCTATTCTATTCTATTCTATTCTATTCTATTCTATTCTATTCTATTCTATTCTATTCTATTCTATTCTATTCTATTCTATTCTATTCTATTCTATTCTATTCTATTCTATTCTATTCTATTCTATTCTATTCTATTCTATTCTATTCTATTCTATTCTATTCTATTCTATTCTATTCTATTCTATTCTATTCTATTCTATTCTATTCTATTCTATTCTATTCTATTCTATTCTATTCTATTCTATTCTATTCTATTCTATTCTATTCTATTCTATTCTATTCTATTCTATTCTATTCTATTCTATTCTATTCTATTCTATTCTATTCTATTCTATTCTATTCTATTCTATTCTATTCTATTCTATTCTATTCTATTCTATTCTATTCTATTCTATTCTATTCTATTCTATTCTATTCTATTCTATTCTATTCTATTCTATTCTATTCTATTCTATTCTATTCTATTCTATTCTATTCTATTCTATTCTATTCTATTCTATTCTATTCTATTCTATTCTATTCTATTCTATTCTATTCTATTCTATTCTATTCTATTCTATTCTATTCTATTCTATTCTATTCTATTCTATTCTATTCTATTCTATATAAATAGTCCAGTATAAAATCAAATGTGTAGTCTTCTCGAAAATTCATTTTATATCCTTTTAGCCTCTCCCTAGTATATTCTATAGTTAATTATGTGTTGTTATTATGTGGTTGATTATAAAATATTTCTCTGCAATGGCCACCAGATATCTTTAATATTCTACTGTATTTTATTGACTACAACTGATTTTTTTTTTTCCAAATATGATTAAAAATTGGCTTAATTTTCACTTTTAATATAAATTTGTTTAAAAGTATGTAAAAGCATTTTATTACGATACGATACAATTAACAATTAAATATTCTCGTAATTACCTGTTTAAATCTGTCACGAGTTATTTTTTTAATGTGATTACCTTTTTAACTGTCTATCTGTGAATTTGTAGCTGGATATGTACACATTTATATGTCTGCATCAGCAAATGTCTATACGTTTTCATATCTTCTTTTACTGTCTATTTAGTGTTGATGTTGAGCAATTCATATGATTATTTATCAACTCGATGGGAAAAATTGTCATTACTTATTGAAGTTGCAATCAAGTTATAATATTATTTCTTTAATGTTCTTGTATCTCAGCTTAAAATCATATGATGCACAGAAATTTATTGACATACATATCTCATCATATGGGAGTCATCATAATCATTATTACTGTTAAGCAAATTTCTTCTTATTTAACTTAACTGTTAAAATATGATGAAATGTAATTTATTAAAGTAATGAATAAAGTAAAAAGAAAAAGGGGAGAAAGTAATATGGTGATGACAATGTGCTGATTAATACAAAAAAATTTTAAATGGGATTCATCAGTTCTTGCATGAACTAGCAGCTACTCGTATAATTTCTTTAATGCATTTGCAAAAAATTTTATGAATATTAAGAAATTTGTTACTTTTTATTTCTTAACTCACAAATTTTTGGCAAGAAAAATGATAAAGCAAAAATTTAAGGAAAAAATACTCTTAAGATTAATGGGAATTAAAAATGTTTTTTTTTCGTTTTAAATTAAAATAATTTATTTTAACTAGTTTTTCATAATTTATTTTATTTTTTCATTAACACACTTTTATTATTTCTTTTTGAAAAATAATAATCAAATTTTATTTTTTATCTCTTAAAATCTGTTATATTTTGTTAATTATTACAACAAAAGTATTTGTTATTTATGTAATAAAAAACTTAAAACATATTTCCTGTACTTAACTTGTCCCTCTGTTTCAACACTTTATTATAAGTAAATGGTACTTGAGGTTTCTTTTATATTAAATTCAAAATATTAAGTGTTAAACATAAAAAACTTTCATCTTGTGTTTAAAAGCATGAGAAAATAAATCTCCTATATCATTTTTTTCCTGTGAAATACACTTAAAAAATTAATTAAAAAAACTAAAAATAAATAATAATTGGGACTACTTATTTAAGAACAGACGTTAAAATATTTTGGAAATTTAATTTTTTATCTAACATTTTAGTTTCCATATATTTTTTTTTATTTTCTTAAGTGTATTACCTACCAATTAATAGTCAAACTTGTTTGTATATATAAGAGTAAGAGTATGTAAATACAAATCCTTAAGCAACAGAGTGCCTGTCGTCCTGTAATTTTTAACTCCTGGTTGTATGGTGTGTTTCTTTACTGATTTTTTTGCAATTGCCGTGAGCAAGTAGTTAAGTTGAGGTCAACAGTTTATATGTGTATGTGTCATAATAAATAATTTACAAAATGCTTTAAAGAAAATAAAAAATAAAAAAATTGTTAACATAAACACACACATAAACACTTTAATGCTGCTCCTGCTTAAACATTTATGTAATATATAAACACGTCGTTGCTGTTGCCGCTTTTTTATGAATAATGTTTGCTCCACGACTTTTATGAAATAAATTATAAGTGGGATAAAAAAATAACAACAACAAAATGTTTGTGTGAGGAGTTGTGGGAACTAAATATATTTTCCTTATATGAAGAAATTATGGTGTAGGGAAGAAGCGAATATTGAGCACACTTTAAAAGGAAACTGAAGAATAACTGAAAAAGAAACTAGAACAGAAGTAGAACAGAACTTAAACAGATTTAGAACAAAACTAGAACAGAACTAGAACAGAACTAGAACAGAACTAGAACTAGAACAGAACTAGAACAGAACTAGAACTAGAACAGAACTAGAACAGAACTAGAACTGAACTAGAACTGAACTAGAACTGAACTAGAACTGAACTAGAACGGAACTAGAACTGAACTAGAACTGAACTAGAACTGAACTAGAACTGAACTAGAACTAGAACTGAACTAGAACTGAACTAGAACTGAACTAGAACTGAACTAGAACTGAACTAGAACTGAACTAGAACTGAACTAGAACTGAACTAGAACTGAACTAGAACTGAACTAGAACTGAACTAGAACTGAACTAGAACTGAACTAGAACTGAACTAGAACTGAACTAGAACTGAACTAGAACTGAACTAGAACTGAACTAGAACTGAACTAGAACTGAACTAGAACTGAACTAGAACTGAACTAGAACTGAACTAGAACTGAACTAGAACTGAACTAGAACTGAACTAGAACTGAACTAGAACTGAACTAGAACTGAACTAGAACTGAACTAGAACTGAACTAGAACTGAACTAGAACTGAACTAGAACTGAACTAGAACTGAACTAGAACTGAACTAGAACTGAACTAGAACTGAACTAGATCTGAACTAGAACTGAACTAGAACTGAACTAGAACTGAACTAGAACTGAACTAGAACTGAACTAGAACAGAACTAGAACTGAACTAGAACTGAACTAGAACTAGAACTGAACTAAAACAGAACTAGAATATAACTAGAATAGAACTGGAACTGAAGTAGAACTGAACTACAATTGAACTTTAACTATTCTGGAACTAAACTGGAACTGAACTGAACGGGTACTGAACTGGAACTGAACTGTAACTGAACTGTAACTGAACTGGAACTGAACTGTGATTCATTGCGAACGGTCGTGTTCTTTGAAAGCTCCTGCTAAAATTATAAAAACTACCGAGTTAAAATAAAAATTAAATAATCAAAAAACAAACAGTATTAAAATAAAGTTTCTTCAATATTCTTGTGGAAAAAAAGTTAAATAAATCATAATAAAAAAAGTTGTTTAAAAGCAAAATATCTTGTTTAAATATAAGAAAAAAAGAACAAACAGAAAACAAATAAATCGTTTTTCTTATTTTGTTTTGTAAACAATATTAAAGAGAGTGCAAAATGAGTCAAAAAATCATTTGTAATCAATGTAAAAAAGAGATTACATCAACAAACTATGTAAAATGTTACAATTGTGGTTCAAATTACCACTTCTCAACTTGCTCTCCCCTATCGGAAAGCACATACCTCGGCATGTATGGTGAGAGGAAAACGTCTTGGAAGTGCCAAATTTGTAAACCACGTAGCCGATCTCCAAACACCTTGTACCAAGCCGTTGTTTTTGATGACCACAATAACAAAAAACAAGCAAGAGTTGACGATGATGAGGATAATAGTGAAAACGACCAAAATAAAAAGTTTAAGGAAACAATGTCATTGACCTCCTTAAACAACAAACTATGCTCAGTTGAAGCAGATCTAAAATCAGAAATAAGAGATGTAAAAAACACGATTGAAAAGCTTATAAATTCATCCAACACTCAGATAACAAATGAGATCCAAAGTGCTCTTACAGCGATCACCAATACTCTTACAACATTAACTGCCCAAGTAAAAGAGCTAAATGAAAAAGATAAAGAGAAGGACACCCGATTGAATTCAATGGAAACCCGTATTAACAAGTTAGAGCAGCAGATGATTTGCAAAAATATTGAAATCAAAAACATAACAAACAAACAAATCTCCCCATTTGAAGTCGTTAAAGCAATTGGTATCTCTTTAAATGTTGATATTAACGAAACAGACATAAACAAAGCTTATCGTCTGAAAAAACAAGACGACAAAGTAATGGTAGAATTCTCTTCATCAAGTAAAAAAACAGAATTCATGAGCAAACTTGTTAGACATAGAGTCGACGCTAAAATCATAAACAATATTAGCAGTGAAGATCAAAACAAATATATCTATATAAATGATCAATTAACTTTTAACAATCGTCGTATATTATGGTTAGCAAAAACCAAAGCTAAGGAAGCCGACTGGAAGTTTGTTTGGGTACGAAATGGAAACATATTTGCGCGTAAAAATGAAAATTCTCCTCTTTTTATCATCAACAATACTGCAGATATTGAATTAATTAACAATATTATGTAAAACAAAAATCGTTATATTATTTTCTTTATAAATAAATATATTTTATACATAAATTCCTTACAAAAATAAAAAATGATTAATAATCCTAAACAAACTTTAAACAATTTTGGTCAAATAAATAAAAACTCTTTAAGTTATCCCGTATCGCTAGTATACATGAACATTCGTTCATTGAGACTAAACTTCACAACATTTTTATCAACAATTAACAATATAATCGAAAAAATTAAATTTATAATATTAGTTGAAACAAATATAACTGATAGCGAAAACATATTTTACACAATTAAAGGTTTTAATGCAATATTTTACAATAGAGAGAGTCAAAGAGGTGGAGGGATAGCAATATATATTGCCGAACATTTAACTTTTAACGAAATATCCCTTAAAACCAATTCATCTGAAATACTACAAATTGATGTTAATATCCACAACAACAAAACTATTTCTCTGTTATCTATCTATCGCCCCCCACATGAAAATATTTCGTCTTTTATCAACGAACTTGATCTTATCATAAACAAAATAAAGAAAAAACAAGAGGTAATTCTAGTTGGAGACATAAACATTGATATATTAAGAGAAAATATAACAACAACAACATATCTCAATATGTTAATGTGTAATGGTTTACAATGCATGGTCAATGAGAGTACAAGAGAAGATATTAAAAGAAACACTAGCACTTGCATCGATCATCTCTTTTTTAAAAATAATACAACAACAAAAGCACACGCCAATATAATAACAACAAATATATCTGATCATTATTCGCTGTATTTTTATGTTTATGATAAAGAAAACAATCAGAGAAAGGAAACCATAACTAATCAGGTGCCGTGCTTTGACAATTATAAAATAAATAAACAAATAAAAAGTACAGATTGGAATTCATTTACGCAAGAGCCACTAAATATAAATGATTTATATAATAATTTTTATAAAAAATTCTGTGAAATATATAAAACATCAAATAAAAAGAAACAAATATTAACAAAAAGATCAGTTAATCCGTGGATTAGTGAAGAAATAGTTAGATACTGTGATTTGCGGGATAAACTTTTTAAAAAATGGCACAATAATCGCAAAAACAAAATATATGAACAAGAATATAAAACATTTAGAAATTCATTAAACAAAAAAATTAATTTTGAAAAAAACAATTATTACAAAAATAAATTCATTGAAAATAGGTACGATATACGAAAAACATGGGAATTAATAAACGAAATAATCGGTAAAAAATCTACAAATGTTGACAGTGTTATAATGAACAATTTTAAAACCGAAAATGTATCGGATATTGTAAATAAATTTAGTACAAGCTTTAGTACTAACGTTAAAAAAATACTACACAAATGTAATATAAAGACAATTAATAACACTATTAGCTCGATAAATAACTCACTTTACGTTGAATACACTAACCAAGAGGAAATCTATAATATTCTTAAAAATCTGAACGTTAAAAAAGGGGCCGGTGCGGATGGAATAAGACCGAAAGACCTTAAAATAAATGCCAGTACCTTAACATCAATTATTACCAAATTGATCAATATCAGTTTAGAACAAGAAACTGTTCCAAATCTACTAAAAACGTCTATAGTTAGGCCGATATACAAGAGCGGAAACAAATCTGATTTTAATAACTATAGGCCAATAGCTATTTTATCCGTAATAGATAAAGTTCTAGAAGAAGTAATCGTCCGACGTCTTACAAGCTTCTTACAAAAATATAAAATTATTCATAAAAATCAGTTTGGGTTTCAAAAAGGAAAGAATATTAATAAACTACTAGGAAATTTCTCAAACATTATTAATGGATCTTTAAGCAAACATATGCATGTCTTAGTTATATATATCGATTTTAGTAAGGCGTTTGACACTTTATCACATATCAAGCTAATTGAAACTCTTGAAAAGTGTGGTTTAAGGGGAAAGATTTTAAATTGGTTCAAAAGCTACTTAGAAAACAGAAATTATTGCGTCAAAATTAACAATAAACTAAGTAGTAAAATTTCATACGATTGTGGGGTGCCACAAGGGTCAAAACTTGGACCAATACTATACATCATATATGCTAATGAAATGATGAAATGTCTAAAAGAAGGTACAACCTTCGCCTATGCAGATGATACTGCAATAGTAGTATCAAATAAAAACTTATCCATCGCCAAAGATACATTACAGGAACAATTAAATATAGCAACCAAATGGTGTCACGATAACGGTCTCATCATAAATGCAAATAAAACTAAGGTCATGTATATAAAACCACCACACATAACAGATTCACACATTGATTTAAAATTTCACAACACAGAGTGTTTGCATAACAACGCATATACTAATATAAACTCTAATGACACATGCACAACTACAATAGAAAAAGTTAATTCCTACAAATATTTAGGAGTATATATTGACAGTAATTTTAAGTGGAAGATTCACATTGAAAATTTGCAAAAGAAGCTTCGGAAAGCATCATATATACTATACCACCTAAGCAATTGTGCAACATATGAAGTACTACGTCAGGCATATTTTTCCTTAGCTGAATCCTATATTAGACATGGGATAACAGCATGGGGAAACGTTAAATATAATAGTACACTTCAGAAAACACAAAATAGTTTACTTAAAATATTATGGAAAAAAAATCACTATTACAACAACGATAACAACAATATAACAATATCCAACAATCTTGCCAAAAACTTAAATGTTTTAAACGTCAAAAATATGTACCTTACCACAATAATAAAGGAATTTGACAACGACGCCAGATTTCTACAGCCAATCGATCATGTCCACAATACCAGAACAAGATCCCAAGGGAGGTTCAAGGTCGAACGTTTTTCAAACGAATACGGCCGAAATACACTTTCTGTTGCATTGCCTACAGTCTTAAACAAATTGCCAATAAATATACTAAACTCAAAAAATGTTTTTACAAAAAACAAACTAATAAAGAATTATTTAATTAACTTGCAATGAATTACATATATATTACTATAATGATTATCTTTTTTAACCAATCTCCTGCAGACAAGCTGAATAGCTTTGCGGGTATTATTTAAAAGTATGCATTAAATTAAAAGTAAATATATAAACCGTAATAACATAAAAAATTGAAATGTTGTAATTATACATTTAAGTTAATATACTAATATACTACTTTAAGGAAATATTGTATATTTTTGTAAAAAATTTATAATTTACTAAATAAATGAATAAAAAAAAAAAAAAAAAAAAAAAAAAACTAGAACTGAACTGGAACTGAACTGGAACTGAACTAGAACTGAACTAGAACTGAACTAGAACTGAACTAGAACTGAACTAGAACTGAACTAGAACTGAACTAGAACTGAACTAGAACTAAACTAGAACTGAACTAGAACTGAACTAGAACTGAACTAGAACTGAACTAGAACTGAATTAGAACTGAACTAGAACTGAAATAGAACTGAACTAGAACTGAACTAGAACTGAACTACAACTGAACTAGAACTGAACTAGAACTGAACTAGAACTGAACTAGAACTGAACTAGAACTGAACTAGAACTGAACTAGAACTGAACTAGAACTGAACTAGAACTGAACTAAAACTGAACTAGAACTGAACTAGAACTGAACTAGAACTGAACTAGAACTGAACTAGAACTGAACTAGAACTAAACTAGAACTGAACTAGAACTGAACTAGAACTGAACTAGAACTGAACTAGAACTGAACTAGAACTGAACTAGAACTGAACTAGAACTGAAATAGAACTGAACTAGAACTGAACTAGAACTGAACTAGAACTGAACTAGAACTGAACTAGAACTGAACTAGAACTGAACTAGAACTGAACTAGAACTGAACTAGAACTGAACTAGAACTGAACTAGAACTGAACTAAAACTGAACTAGAACTGAACTAGAACTGAACTAGAACTGAACTAGAACTGAACTAGAACTGAACTAGAACTGAACTAGAACTGAACTAGAACTGAACTAGAACTGAACTAGAACTTTTTTTTTTTTTTTTTTTTTTTTTCAATTTTATTATTATTATTATTATTTCAATTTTAGTTTACATGCAATTTTAAAAACTAATCCCGCGAAGCCATATGGCTTATCTGCAGGATGAAATATCTTAAAAAAATATTACATATATAATTTTATTTATTTTCACTGCGAGTTTATAAAAAAGGATTTCAATAATTTTTTTCTTTTATACAAATTATTTATGCTAAGTAGGTTTGTTGGTATTTTATTGAGGATATTTGGAAGCACAACGTTCAGGCAATTTTTTCCGTAATTGTTCCTATGGCGTTCTACTTGGAACCTTCCTTCAGCTCGACGTCTCGTGTTATACATGTGGTCAATTGGCTTGAGGAACCTGGTGTCGCCGTAGAATTCGTTGATTAATGTTGTGCAGTATAAGCTTTGGATGTTGAGTATTTGTAGTTTACTGGCTATAGTTTTTGCTGATGTGGTGGTTTCATTTGGTATGTTGTTATAAACGAATGTGTTGTTAGTTACCAGTGTGTTGTTGTTTACGTGACTATTGTTATTGAAAATTATGTTGTTTGCTGGCGTGTAATGATTGTTGACGAAAGTGCTGTTGTTGATACGTGCGTTGTTGAATACCATTGTGTTGTAGTTTGTTGGTGTGTAATTGTTGCTGACGAGTGTGTTGTTGTTGAAAGGTGTGTTGTTGGTTACCAGTGTATTGTTGTTTGCTGGTATGTAGTGGTTGTAGACGTATATATTGTTGTTACCAAGCATATTGTTAGTTTCCAGTGTGTTGTAGTTTGCTGGTGCGTAATTGTTGTTGCCGTGTGTATTGTTGTTGGCAAGTGTGTTGTTGGTTATCAGCGTGTTGGTGTTTGCTGGTGTGTAGTGGTTGTTGACGAATGTGTTGTTGCCAACTAGTGTGTTGTTTGTATTGACAAATATGTTGTTGATTGGAAGTGTATAGTTGTTGTTTACGTGATTATTGTTGTTAATCAATGTGGTATTTAAGAGTGTGTTGTTGGAGACTAATGTGTTGTCGTTTGCCAGTGAGTTGTTTATCTGTGGGCTGTTGATAACTAATGTGTTGTTGTTAACCAGTGAATAGGTGTTATTATTGGTGGCATTATCGTTGTTTAAATGCATGTCGGCATTTGTTTGTGTGTTGTTGTTGCCATATATCATGGAAAATTGTATTTGTTTTTTATTGTGCTGTTGGTTTTTTAGTAAAATTTTGAGAATTTGGTTTTGTGACTGTTGTAAGCTTCTGCAATACGTTGAACTACCCCAAGCAGTGATGCCGTGCCTAATGTACGATTCAGCTAGGGAGAAATAAGCCTGCTTGAGAACAGAAAATGTCGTGCAATTACTTAAGTGAAAGAGATTGTATGCTGCTTTTCTTAGCTGTTTTTTGAGATTCTGTGTATGTGTTAACCACTTAAAATTTTCATCAACATAAACACCTAAATACTTGTAAGTTTTCACCTTTTCTATAATTATATTGCACTGATCTATTGCAAAAGAGCTATTATTGTGTAGACATTGGTTATTATGAAAGATGAGGTTTATTTCCTGGTTAGGAAGATGTTTAGGTTTAATGTGCATAAGCTTTGTTTTTGTAGCGTTTATGACAAGACCATTATCATGACTCCATTTTGTTATTATGTTTAACTCATTTTGCATTATTCTGATGGCATCGTCGATTCTTTTGTTTGAGACAATGATTGCCGTATCATCTGCATACGCAAAAGCTGTACTGTTTTTAAGAACATTAATCATATCATTAGCATAAATAAGGTACAAAACTGGACCAAGTTTTGAACCTTGAGGTACTCCATTATTTTCAGAGAAAGTTTTGTTGCTAAAACTGTTACATATTTTGACTCGATAGCTTCTTAGTTCTAAATAGTTTTTAAGCCACTGTAAACAGTTTCCTCTAATTCCATTTCGCTCCAGAATTTCTAAGAGTTTATCATGTGAAAGAGTGTCGAAGGCCTTGCTAAAATCTATAAATAATGATAAGCAATGAATATTTTCACTTAAGCATTTATTTATATGATTTGCAAAATTTCCCAGCAATTTGTTTATATTTTTCCCTTTTTGGAAGCCATATTGGCTGGGATTTAATATTTTGTATTTTCTTAAAAACTCATTAAGTCTTCTAACAATAATTTCTTCTAAAATTTTTTCAATCACTGATAATATGGATATTGGTCTATAGTTGTCGCAGACGTCTTTAGCACCACTTTTGTAGATCGGACGTATTATTGATGTTTTTAGGAGAATTGGTATGTTTGTGCTTTTTATACTTGAATTTATAAGATTAGTGATCAGTGGAGTTAGAATGGCAGCATTATTTTTTAAGTCTTTCGGCCTAATACCATCTATTCCTGCGCCTTTTCTTGCATTAATGTTTTTTATAATGTAAAAAATTTCTTCCTCATTTGTAGGAGAGAGATATATAGAATTTGATATTCTTTGTTTTGTATATTCTAGGGTGTTTATATTACACTTGTGCATAATTTTGTTCACGTTAATTTTAAAATTCTCAGCAAATCTGTTCGCTATTACCAATACGTTTTCATTTTTGAAGTTGTTAATTAAGATTGAATCAATATTATTAGATTTTTTACCGATTAATTCATTTATTAATTGCCACGTAATACGTAGATTATTTCTGTTTTCAATAAATTTTATTTTATAGTAATTGTTTTTTGCGTAATTTAGCTTTTTATTTAATGTATTTCTAAATTTTTTATATTCTTGTTCATATGTTTTATTATTTTTATTATTTAGCCATCTATTATAAAGTTTATCCCTAATGTTGCAACACTTTAATAAGTTTTCGTTTAACCAAACATTAACATTTCGTTTTTTATTATTTGAATAGTGTTTTTTTGAGTTTTGGTAGATATCTTTAAATTTTTCAAATAATTTGTTAAATAGATCATTAGTGCTCATATTTTGTTCATTTAAATTGTTCCAATTATATTCACTAATAAACTTATTCACTTTAGAATTGTTTATACCCGTACCCTGATTTAATGTAGTTTCCATAACCCTGTTTTGTTTATTATGTTTTTCTTTTGTTTCTTGTATACAACAAAAAAGTGTATAGTGGTCAGATATGTTGGTTCTCACTATTGAAGCGTGTGTTTGTGTTGTTGATTTGTTTGTACGTATATGAATATGATCAATGCAGGTACTTGTTCTTTTATTTATGTCTTCCCTTGTCGTCTCATTGATCATACATTGCAGTCCATTAGACGAAAGCATTTCTTTGTATTTTGTTGTTGTTAAATTTTGTGTGAGTATATCAATATTAATATCACCTACAATAACAACGTCTTGTTTGTTTTTTATTTTGTTTACTGCTTCGTCAAGCTCTATTATAAATTCGTTTACATTGGTTTTTGGTGGTCGATAGATCGATATAAGAGAATAGGATTTTTGATCATAATTTACTTCGATTTGTATAGCTTCAAAAGAGAATGTTTCTAACTGGATATTTGTGTGTGCAATATTATCTCTTACATATAACGCGATGCCCCCTCCTCTACCTTCTCTATTTAAAAAGTGAGAGTTGAAACCATTTATCTTGTATATGTTATTTTCATAATCAGTTATATTTGTTTCTGTAAGTACAATAATGTTTATGCTTTTTAAAATATTTTGTATGGAAACAATAAAGGGTGTGAAATTTAAACGTAGTGAACGAATATTCATGTGCACTATTGTGGTGGGATAACTTAGTAGGCTTTTTTCAATTTGGTTAAAATTTTCAATTATTGAGTTCATTTTTTAATTTATTTTTCTAACCAGACGTTTTTATATTGACAATTTAAATTGCTGAAGTTATCAGTTCAATATCTGCTGAATTATTTATTATAATAGGGTTGGAGATTTCGTTTTTTTTAACAAAAATATTACCATTACGCACCCAAACAAACTTCCAATTTGATTCCTTGGCCTTTGTTTTAACTAGCCAAAGTAAGTGTCGTTTGTGTGCCGTAAGGTGATCATTTACATATATATAATTGGAGTTGTCATCATGTCCTGTAATTATTTTAGATTCAACTCTATGACGCTTTATTTTACCCATTAATTCTCTTTTCTTATTTAGTGAGGTAAACTCAACTATAATCTTATGGGACTTTTTTAGGTGATATGAGTTGCTTATGTCTACTGAACTAGAACTGAACTAGAACTGAACTAGAACTGAAATAGAACTGAACTAGAACTGAACTAGAACTGAACTAGAACTGAACTAGAACTGAACTAGAACTGAACAAGAACTGAACTAGAACTGAACTAGAACTGAAGTATAACTGAACTAGAACTGAACTAGAACTAAACTAGAACTGAACTAGAACTGAACTAGAACTGAACTAGA
This sequence comes from Protophormia terraenovae, assembly GCA_951394005.1. Taxonomy (NCBI): domain Eukaryota; kingdom Metazoa; phylum Arthropoda; class Insecta; order Diptera; family Calliphoridae; genus Protophormia; species Protophormia terraenovae. The sequence continues at coordinate 117,185,709 of OX596077.1, read as the reverse complement.
ACTGAACTAGAACTGAACTAGAACTGAACTAGAACTGAACTAGAACTGAACTAGAACTGAACTAGAACTGAACTAGAACTGAACTAGAACTGAACTAGAACTGAACTAGAACTGAACTAGAACTGAACTAGAACTGAACTAGAACTGAACTAGAACTGAACTAGAACTGAACTAGAACTGAACTAGAACTGAACTAGAACTGAACTAGAACTGAACTAGAACTTAACTAGAACTGAACTAGAACTGAACTAGAACTGAACTAGAACTGAACTAGAACTGAACTAAAACTGAACTAGAACTGAACTAGAACTGAACTAGAACTGAACTAGAAGTAGAATATTTCTTGAACCGAACTGGAACTGAACTAAAATTGAACTGGAATTCATCTAGAACTAAACTGGAACTGAATTAGAGATAAAAAAAAAGAAAAATAGAATTTAACTAAAATTAAACTACAAGTTAACTAAAGCTAAACTGGAATTGAACTAGAACTTATGTAAACCTCAACTTGAACTGATGTAAACCTAAACTAGGACTGTACCATGATCGTGTCGAACTTATTAATAAAATAAGTCTACCATTTTCAGTATAGGGTACTTAAAAATATGTTTAAATTTGGCTGATATATGCCAACATTTGTGGTACAGGTTATTTTGTTTATATTTGGCAAAGGTAGTATTAGTCTTACTCGTACTACAGTTTTTATTTATATTTCCTGTATTTAGTATAAAAGAATTTGAGTGCTTTATGCAAGAGCATACAAATTTTATGTTTGAGGAACTACAAAACCTTGTTGGTTTGAATATTTGTATATTTCATTATTTTTGCTAAATTCTTTGTCGGTACCTTTTGTATTTTGTCCATAAATTGTGTTTTTTTGTTGGGGGTGTTGTAGTGGCATAATTAATGTACTTGTTAACGCCCTTTTCAATTAAATAAATCAGGTGCCAAAAAAATGAAACATATTATCAACATTTTATTTGTATGACAAATGACAAAAGGTGAATACTTATTTTTTAGTAGTATTTAAAAATATTTATTAAACTTAATATTAATCATACGCCCTATTATGACATCAATATGATAATTATTTAAGTTTATTGATTTTTTTGCTTTAATGCTTTAAGCTATTTAATCACTATTTATGCTTTTATAATATTTACTGCTAATGAGATTAGTTGAGAGACTTTATTTTCATTTTATTGTGCTAATGCTTTTTTTCCACCTCTACTCTTTATTGACTGCTAAAATGAGTGTTTATAAAATTCCATTAAAAATAATTATGACCCGCTTAAATGAACATGAACATATACTGAATATATTTGTTGCCTGATTATATGTGGGTACTTTTTAGTTGATTTCTGCTACGATTATATTATTAAGGATGAAAATAAATAAAATGGATAATTACACATACATAAGTAAATATTATTACTTAATTGATGATGATGATGAGGATGTTGATTTTGTTGTGATAATGTATTTAAAAGCTTTCAATGAAATTGTGTGACTAATGAGGATAATAATAATGCAGTTGATGCTGATATGCATTGATATTCTGATGTGAATTTCTAAAATTATGCTGTGAATGTTGATACTGATGATGTTGAATCTTGTATAATTGTAATAATGGTAGAGTATTATGAAATTTAATAATACATATATTATAGTAAATTATTTGTAAAATAGCTAGATTTGTTAACAAAATATCAAATCAAATTTTAAATTATTATAGCAAATAGAATATAATAATAGCTAGTTTATTATTGTAAATTAAATTAGAGAAAATTGATTGTTCAATTCATTATGTTTAAAAAGGAAAAATTTATTAAATAATCTACTACCAAAAACAACCAAATACAACAGGCAACAATCAATCATAAACAGAGTTTGTTTCAATAATCCCCGAAATTGAAGAAATTGATTTCAACATACAGACATCTAAAGGACATTATTTTTTAAACATATGAAATAGCAATAACTTTTTTAATTGTGGTTATGCTTTACATAAAAAAAGGAATAAGAATTAATAAATTATAAAAAAAATCAAATTGTAAAAAGTATTTTCCTTTTAATTCTCAATACACATACCTAACTCTTAAAAAAATTCAAAAAATGTAAGCCTGAAGGCTGTCGCAATTAAATAGTTGTCATGCAAGCTTTACTCCTAAAAAAGGAAAAATAAAAACTTTTATTATAAATATAAAAGTAAATGTAACATTTGTTTCTGTCATATTTTTAATATAAGTAATTGTGGTTTCTATGATTTTTTTTGCAAGAACACACATGCGTTTTAATAACACTGGTCGACAAAAAATTTTTTTTTTGTGCTCCTTCAAAAAAAAAAAAAAAAAAAAATATGTGGACTAGATGGAACTCCGCATGCTAAACTCGAATCTGCTCTCCGTTTTTCCCATCAGGTCGAGACTTTTTTTATGAGCGTGTCTAATATTAAATAAAAATTAAATAAAAAAAAAAAAAAAAATAGGTGGATTAGATGGAATTCAACGTGCTAAATAAGAATCAGTTTTTACTTTTTTTCTATCACGCATTGATTTTTTTTATGGGCATGACTACTATGACCCCCTTTAGACAGTTACACTTGTATAACTCGAGAACGGTTTGTCCTATTAAGATATATTAAACTTTAATATATAACGACCTAAATTGTCTTTAAGCTAAATTTACATAATTTTTGGTCCAGCTAATATTTCCGTAGTTATTCGGTAATTAGTAGCGAAAAAATTAAAATTTTTTTTTGGAAAAATGGTGAAAATTTTGATCCATAACTTTGAAATTCTTGAGCGAATATAAAATATTGTTCACACAGCTTGAAGATAATTTGCATCGTATGCATCTTTTGGTGTATCATTTATCAAAATCGTGTAAACGGTTCTTGAGTTATAGTCTAAATTTGACAAACCATTGTCGAATTTTATAGTGTGACCGCTGAATAGGGTGATAATATTAGTTATGCCCATAAAAAAAATTCAGTACATGATAGAAACAAAGTGAATGCAGATTCTTGTTTAATTCGTCAAAATCCACCTAGTCCACCTATTTTTGTTTCAGGAAAAAATAAAAAAAAAATTTTTTGGTCACCACTGTATTTCTACTCAATTATCTGTAAGATGGGTATTTTTACTTAACTATGAATAAAATTTAGATTTCTGCATCAATTTTGAAGATACATGCCTTATTTTATTCATAGTATTACCAGCTTTAAGATAAAGATGATAAACTGTGACATTTTAGATGTTTTCATTTATTAAAAGAAATTTAAATAACAAAAAAATCTAAAATTTAGCATGAAAATGATTTTTTTCGGACACTTATTTCAAAATAACTCCGAAACTATTGAGCAAATAAAAAAATTAAGTTTGGGGAATTTGAAGATATTTTTAGTCTGCATCTTTTGGTGTATCACTTATGTCAATCGTACACACCGTTCTTGAGTTATGAGGAAATATACTAGATTAATGGCCTTGCTATGGGCGAAATATTAGGCACGGCCATAAAAAAATTCCAGACCTGATGGAAAAAAACTGAAAGCTGATTCGTGTTTAGCACATCAAAATACATTAAGTCCAACAAGACGAATAAGGAGAGGATTTTTTTGTTGTCCAGTGTAATTTATCGAAACGCGCACTATGCAACTGATTAAAAAGTTATAGGTAATTAATAGCATATTATTTTCTCACTCAAATATTTTTTACAAGAAAAATTTATGTTTAATATTTAGTGCTTAAAAATTGATGTTTGTGCAAAATAATGCAAATTTCATAAAAATTCCGAAATTTCGCAAAAAATTAAACATTTTACCAAAAATTTTGAAATTTCACTAATTCAAAATTAAAAAAAAAAATCTCCAAACTTTTGAAATTTCACTAATTTAAAGTTTCAAAAGATAAATATCATTAATTTAAAGTTTCACCAAAATTTTTAAATTTCACTAATTTAAAATTTCATCAAACATTTAAAATTTTACTAATTTTAAATTTCACCAAAAAATTTATGTCACTAATTTACTGATTTAACATAAAATTTTAAATTAAAAAAAAAAAAAAAAAAAATCACTAATTTAAAATTTTACCAAAAATTTAAAATTTCATCAAAATGTTTAAATTAAATTTCACCAAAAATTTTAAATTTCATTAATATCAAATTTCACTAATTTAAAATGTAAAAAAAAAAATTAATTTCACCAAAAATTTTAAAGTGCACTAATCTATATATATAAAAGAGTAAGGTTACTGACTTACTGATTCATCATCACAAACGGCTGAAGCTAGAGAGACGAAATTTGGAAATTCGAATGTTAAGGGGGTAAAAAAGGGTAAAATCGGTAACCTTATAACTCCCAATCTAATAAAGATACAAAAAAAGTTTAAAAGTAATCGTTATTCATTTCAAAAATAATCGGCCAGGTGTCTGGTACTTTTTTGAAAATCGGCCCTTTTAGGGAGAAAACTGGTAAAAACTGTATTTTGGTACTTTTTTGATCCCATATGTATCTTTGAAACCAATCAACATACAGATAAAATTTATGTCGCATTCATAACTTATCAAAAAATGATAAATACGAATTTGGTACTTTTTAGAAATTCGAACGTTTAAGGGATAAAAATGGTATCTATTTTTGGTACTTTTTTCATAAAACATTTTTTTTTTTGTATTTGTTGACATAAACATATGCGTATTTTAATGTGTGATCCTACTATAATTTAGAAATTCCTTGTAATACATTTTTTGTTATATCCATGAGGGCAAAAGTATCAAAAAGGGGGTAAAATCAGGAAATTACATTTCAAACATTCAAACTCAATAATGAATTTTCAATTATATTAAACCTAGAAATATGAAATTAAGTAAATGCAGTCCTATGTGGATAAGAATTCACAAGAGTGGAATTTGTGGTACTTAATGATACATGGTAATGTAGGAAAGAATTCAAGAAGAGGGACTTTGTGGTACTTTTTTGTTTTTCTAATGGTACTTTTTGAATTTTCTATAATTACGAACATAGAAACATGAAATTAAGGACATGTAGTGCTAAGTGAATGATAATCCATAAGAGTGGACATTGTGGTACTTTTTAGTTCTTCTAATGGTACTTTTTGAATTTTCTATAATTATGAACCTAGAAACATGAAATTAAGGACATGTGGTCTTAAATGAATGAGAATCCATAAGAGGAGACTTCGTGGTGCTTTTTTGTTCTTCCTATATTACTTTTTGGAATTTTCTTTAATTATGACCCTTTAAACATGAAATTAGGAATATGTGGTCCTAAGTGAATGAGAATCCATAAGAGGGGACTGTATGGTAATTTTTTGTTTTTCTAATAGTGCCTTTTGAATTTACTATAATATTTAACCTAGAAATATGAAATTAATGATATGTGGCCCTAAGTGAATAAGAAGCCATAAGAATGGACTTTGTGGTACTTTTTCGTTCTTCTAATAGTACTTCTTGAAT